>JAIUND010004445.1:0-11983 GCA_034699125.1 Gisinianus flammeolus | reverse complement strand
GCCCTTAAGGGTTTATAAGGGATAACGTAGAATTCCGCTGTTGCACACCTCTAGAGCGGTTGTGGATTCACGCAGCTCACTTTTTCTCTTTAAAATTCACTCTACGCTGACACACAATTTGAACTGGACCATGAAAAATATTTTAAGGTTCGGATGTGGCCGAGTGTGATGTGTAAAAAACGTGTAGATGACATTCAACTGACATTCATCTCGACTCGTTTAATTGTTATTATTTTTTCCTTAAATTCCTTATCTTTACCTTATCAACGGGTCAAACAAGTTTGGTATGTACTTGCTTCGTGGAAACTTATTCACCAGTTTTTGGCATTGATTTCTAATGGGATCCGCTGTTTTTTCCAGGCATGCAGGAAAGACGTTGACATTTCTATAACGAACCAATTTCATTCTCACAAACTCACAAATATTTCTGGTAAACTTGACCATTAAAATATGGACATAAAAACTTGACTTAAAATGAATGAACAAATTGACTTACTCCATAACGCTTGACTTTGTAAATGCATTGTGTTCCGTCTGCAGGAACTAAAGGAAAACGTCCGACTCGGAGCGAATTGTCATTTTTCTTTCGAAAACGGCATACGACATTAGTGCAATTAGTTGTATAGTGTATTGCAATTGGGAGAGATATGTAGTTGAGATGTGGGGATCGATCATAGTAAGCTTGGCATTGCAAATCGACCGAAGTAACTTTGCCTGGAGGAGACACATTTGCCAGAGGAATATTCGTTCCACGATGGTCTCGAAACAGACATTTCCCTTCATCTGAGCTGTAACATGTAGAAAGGTTTATTAAACACAAGCAAGGAATTGACAAATCTGTTGACAATTCGGTCAATTGAGCGACAAAACGTACAATCACGATAATCGGCTCATAAAAAACCATGAAATTTTCTTAGTATCCCAGTTTCCCATGTTTTCATCTTCCATTTTTAATCAACCAAATCCTCAGCGTCTACTTTTTACGATTTTTAAACCAACAACTAGAGGTACAAGAGAAGGTTACTCTAGCAACCAACTCCGTACAACTTGCGGGAAGAAGCGACACCGAGCCGTGATGGATTCGAACCCTGGACCTTCGAATTAAAAATGTGGCTCTCAACCAAGCACTCTAACCACCAGGCCAGGGGAACTCACTGGCCTGGGAATTCCCCTCCCAGGCCAAATTGTACGTTTAGTTTTTCAATTGATCGAATTGCCGAGAGATTTAGGTTTTCCTTTCAATTCATTCAGCATACATTCTCATATTGTAAACGTTTTGATATTTAATGAATAATGTGAACAAACTTACTTGGCTTATGCATAAATAGCAGTCTTGCTACAAGATGAAAATTTAAATACATTTTTTGTTTTGCCACCGTATCCCATAATAAAGGATCTGGAGTCAAATTTTCCGGTAATACATTCAGCCTTCGTCATCGCTAATTCAAAATCGTGTGTGGCGCCTAAACTATTGTTAAATAAATGAAACACGGTGGCGTTTAAAGACAAAATTAAATATGGTCGTGATAATTTTGAACTAATTCAAGCTTACTTATGACCAATCTCATGAGCACAAGTTATAACTGCATCGAAGGCAGCATCTATATCCTGATTAATGGAAGTTCTTGAATCTCCGATAGTAGAAGTTTTACCACAAGCACCCCTACGAGCAAGTCCCAGCATCCCAATTTCATTCTTTTCATTTCTAGTAACCAATCCAACGAACAATGGAGTGACATCATTTGATTTTAAACTGGGGGTATCCCGTACCACCCCGCTCAAATTATCCAAAAGTTTATACTGACCAGGTCGGTCTGTTTTCGTGTTGACAAATACTTTCCTTTCCTTTGTCGGCGTCTATAAAACATACAAAACAAATTACTATAATTCTTTTGCATACATTTAATGTTACCGTAAATGCTTTATTACATCCCCAGGGCTGTAATGTACAACAATGGGAATCGGATAGCTTACAAGTTGTTGAGCACCGACGAGTCGGAATTCTAGTAGAGGCTTCGTTAAATCCTTGTAGATTAAACCAACACCCTGTATAATTAAATCACAACAGTTTTTTCAATTTGACAATCTTAAAAAAATATGCCGTTTCAATTTCTTTTAACGCAAAGGACACCGTACGGTTTGTGGGGAAAATCCCTATTTGTCTGATTTTTATGAAACTTGCAGAAATCGTTCACTGGGATACATGGAGCACCTCTGTTAAGTTTCAAGCCGTAAAAAACTTTTTTGTGATCTCTTGGTCAGGTCAAAATCGTGCCCTAAGGTGTTTTTCAAAAAATATTAAAGTTTGGTTGATTTTTTCGATATTGGAAAGAAAATGACGGGAATCGAAAAGTAGTTACCACATCTGCAAATATCAACTCGATTTAAAAGACTATTTGACATCTATTGGTCAAAACAGGTCTGAAAGATATAAAAAGCGGGAACTTTGACTTATACAGGTCAAACAGTTTTTTAATTCGAGTTGATATTTGCACATTTCTAAGCGACTACTTTTCGCGTCCCGTCATTTTTGTACCAATATCGACAAAATCGACCCAACACTCATATTTTGAAAAAACGCCTCAAGGAACAACTTTTGCCTGACTTACAGGTCACAAAAAAAGATTTTTCGACTTAAAACTTTACAATGGTGCTCCACATACCTTTATTGAACGATTTCTACAAGTTTAATTAAAATCTGACGGGTGGATTTTCCACATAAACCGTCAGTTGTCCCCTTAAATATGTTTGAAATTAACTCTAAAGGTGGTGGCAGCATATGTCTTCAAGTCCATGCCTCTGTCTCTGATAGATCGTGCCATTGCTGCGTCGTACAATGGCAGACCTTCGATATTACCAAAGTTACTTGGTGGTATTACCCGACCAAAATTCTGATCGTGAGTTTTCTCTGTCGTCATCTGGAATCCGGATTCAGATCTATTGCCCAGTCTCTTATCATTATGACGACTGTGTTTATATCCTTTTAAATTAAGCAAACAAGGCCGTTCATGTGTTTATGTCTTCATCATTTAAATTTTATATTTAAGCTTTTAAGAGTAAATTAAATTACCACACCAATCGCAGTTACGACTCCGTCTTCCTTTTTTTGCAACGTCTTTCCCACTTTTCATTATCAGTCCCACGCTATCAATCCAGCCTCTTTAAAAAGCAATGAAAATTAATGATTTTAAAGTAAGAGGAGCCGAGGGTAAAAATCACACTCCTTTATGTGAAGATGGAGAGAAAACGGACTATCGTTGAAAAGAGGCGATCAAATTTATGATTTCATAGATTTAATTCATCTTTCCACCGCCACTCCCTGATCACCCCGTTTTTACCCCTTAAAAAAATGTCCGAAAAAGCATGAGCGGAGCAAAAATCAGCCACTCCGATTTTTATTTGTAAAAATGAGTTAAATCATTTCATTGTTTGAGGATTTTTTACGGAAGATTCCATGTTGATGGAAAGCGATTCGAATTATTTTCACATCAAAATCAAGTTGTGGGGGAGAAATATCATGATTTTTTAACTGACGCTTCATCGTCCATTCGGTGGATCAACTGAATTTTCAATCCACTTTTTTTCTTTAAAGTTCACTCCACTCTTCCACAAACACAATTTGACCTAGACCTTGAAAAATATTTTAAGATTCGGGTGTGGCAGAGTCTGAGGTAGAAAAAACGTGTGGATGACGTTCAACTATCCTATCTCGACTTGTTTAAGCGTCGTGAATATATATATTTTTTGGAGTGACTAAATTTTGCTCCCCCCCCCCGCGGCTTTTCTAGTTGTACATTAATTCCGTTGTTGTTTAATTTGTGCAGAAAATCGATTGTGGACTTACTAGTTCAAAAGCACCATTCCTATGGAAAAGTTGAACTACAGCCAAACTCTCATGGTCAATAAAAATATTGTTTTCAATTCGATTCAGTTCATCTCTGCTCACTACCTTCCCGTTTTCTTTAAAACCATCAGCAAAAATACTTTCTGTAAAAAATCAGTGATTAATACCACATAAACTTTTTAAAATGTATCTTAAAACCACATAAACAACAAAATTAATGTGTTGAATGTTCTGCAACAGGAATTAACAATAACAATTATTATTGTTACTTAAATGGTACGTAATTTCAGGGCATTCACCTGAACAGCCAAGGGTCAAGTCATAAGTTTTGCCAAAAAGGTTGACGGAAACTCGGTAGGGTGTTTTAAAGATGCGAGTTTCCGTAATCGAGAACTGAACTTCCCCCGTTTCAAAATACTCCTCTGCAGAGGAGTATGATTCGTTGCCAAAGAGTACATTTTCACTATAATTGAATGTACAGTACAATTGTACTGTCAATTAAGATTAATAAACACAGTAAAAGAATGTTAAACTCGAGTCGTTTTGCTAGTTCCATTTTAGGCCTCTCTCAAAAACTCTCCGTACTGGTTCAGTCTGTTGGTGTCTTTATGTCTGTGCCTGAGTTTTTGTGCACACAGCAGTTTATATCTTTTTACATATATGTGGGGTTTGAAGTAGGCTCTGGAAATTCTGCGCTGTCTCGAATTTTATTATTATTCATTTTTGCTCCGCACGGTGAACAACTCGAAAAATCCATTAGTACTTATTAGTTATGCTCGGCAAGTTTTTCTCTTTTCTGTATTTTGGATCAGTATTTTGTCAAACACAAAATGCATAGGGCATCAGCCGGCAAAATAATGTGATGCTGGAAAAATTGAGTGACTAAAAGTTATCAAAGCTAAAATCCTGAATCGTAGAAGATATAGAAACGT
The DNA here is from genome assembly GCA_034699125.1 of Gisinianus flammeolus. NCBI lineage: Eukaryota > Metazoa > Arthropoda > Collembola > Symphypleona > Katiannidae > Gisinianus > Gisinianus flammeolus. Next base: position 7,207 of record JAIUND010004445.1, on the reverse strand, counting down.
TTTTATTGATTTAATTAAATTATAAATTAGTTTTAAAAAAAAACGTTATACGCTTAATTGAACCACTTGACAATTTTTTCTGTGGAAACCCGAAATTTTACTACGGCCCAGCCTAGGGCGACAAAAATACATAAAAACGGCTCTTGTTATTAATCCTATTTAATCTTATGTCATGATGCACAGATGTCATATCGAACCCAATTAATAATTTGTAAGTGTGAATATTCATAAAGTTATTGTGCAAAATAAAACAAGAGAGAAGAGAAAAATAAATGGTTAATGAGGAGATGAATTGACTTACAAATAATGCGATAAGTGATTTCCGATGTACTAATTTGCATTTACAAAAACTTTATGATTTTCTGTGTTTTGTGTTTTTTTTTGTATTATTGTTAGTCATTCCAACTTCATTTTGCAGTCAACATTTTTTTAATTTTTGTTAAACTTTGTTTCAAAACCATGAATTCAAAAACTTTTTCACAAAACATTTGTGTAAAACATTTAATCTGCCAACGTCACTTATGAAAGACAAAGTTGTATCAACCGACAAAGGATCGGTTTGTATACTTCATAATCATGTAAAATAATCAAACGAATCCCAATTGGGCTGTACATAATTTGCATATTGCATTGTATTTTTAACAATTTCGAATACTGTAAACACTTATATTTGGTACACTGGGTCAGTTGACTACCACAGATTTGTGGCACTGAAATTTTTAATAAAATTGTCTCTCTCTCTCTCTCAGAGAAGGAACATTGTATTATCTTAGGTTCACAATTTGTTTATTTTTGGCATACAAAAATCTATCAAATTTAAAGGATAAAAACGGAAAAGGGGGTACCTTGACCACTTGTGAAGCCTAAATTTATTTTGGTGCTGGCCAAGACTGATTATTTAGATGCATTTGCGTCACCAACAGAGAGGTTCAGCGTACGCCTAAATCGACGCAGGTACTACAGTTTCCGATCATTGCTCCTCACTGAAAATGCGGAAATTTTCCATCAATTTTCATCAAATAAATACAGTTGGTAGACGATTGCGCTCCACTACAGCATCTGCATCTGATTGTCACATCAAACATGTGGCTGCGCACAATATGAATTTGATGCGGCCTTTGTCGTCGCCATCATCATGTTCACGTTACTTTGTCGTTAATGTCATTGACATTGAAACGTTGAATGGAAAATAATATGCAAGCCCATAAGTTCGTTCGAGCCTGTACATGTAAATTGTCTCCAATAATTCATACTTTCAAGTGGAATTCCCGTTTAATTAAAAGCCAATTATTGATGAGTGGGAAGTCGGAAGCCTGAACATCACCCCGCTAAACATATATTCTGCAATGTCTGTTTGCGTGTTTGCGCGTTTCTTTGTCACGCGATTGTGAGAAAAGTACAAGAGATAGAGACATGATTTTTTTTTGTTAGAAAGGGGTTGGGCCATAGAGGGGGGAAACTAGTTTGGTGACCCTGGGGTCACGTTAAAAAACCCGAATCCTGGCATAGTGGCTTAAGGAGTTTCATGTTTCGCCCAAAGTCCCGGGTTCAAATCTCCGTCAGAGCAAAAACTTTTGTTTGAAATTTTGACACTTTTAGGCGTAAAAATTCATCGGGTATCCGAATCTGAGGTCAAAACGGGGAAATTCTAACTCTAATATCCGGATTCGGAGTTTTCTCCAGTTTTTGAACATTTTACTAATGCTTTCGGCTTTAGGGTTAAAATTCACTGGGAATTTGAATCTACGGTTAGAATCGGGAAAATCCCAACTCTAATACCGGAATTCGGAGTTTACCAAGATTTTGACTATTTCACTAATGCTTTCGGCTGTAGGGTTAAAATTTACTGTGAATTTGAATCTGGTGTCAGAATGGGGGAAATCGGAACTCTAAAAACCAAATTCGGAGATGGAGGGCAGTATGAGAGAGATTTGTTATTCAATTTTGAATAGCAAAAACATATTATGAGACGCAAGCGAGAGTGAGTGTGTGCATGTGTGTTTGTGTACAAAGTACATTGCAGATAGTCCAGTGAATCATTCACGATGGATGCGTATTTGCATTGGTGTCTGCATCTCTCTCTCTCGCTCTCTGTTTGTTTCACTCTCCACTTGACATTGAAACATTGAAAGCGACGAGATAAAGCTTTACAATTCCGCCCATGGCCAATTTCATAAATCCTAAATTCGTAATGTACAAAGGCACATAAGAATTTTGTCTGTTTCTCCCCACAGTAGACACAGGACCAATTCGTTTGTTTGTGTAGATTAATTTTACACATAGTTTTATCTCTACGTGAATTGTCACGAATTGGCGGTTAAATTAAATCTGTTGTTTCCATAATTTTTTAAAATAAAATGTGGCTGACGTTAGCCGTCGTCGCCGTATTATTATCCATTTTATACGTACTCCTTAAGAAGTATCTCAATCGGTATGATGATTACTGGCCTAAACGGGGCGTCCCGGTATTGTCTTAAATATTTTTATGCAGATTTAATTGCACATAGTAAAATACGGATACGAATTATTCAGATACTGTGTGTGTTTATGTGTGTAATTATTTTCACTTTCTGGTGATTTTTTTTAACGCCGATAGGTTGTGTTTGCCTCAGAGTATGCTCCCATATGGAAAATAATGTTGCAACGAGTCCCTTTTTATGGTTTCGATCTTCATTTATATAACAAATATCCAAAAAAACGGTATGTAGGGATTATAGATACGAATACAAGTCCAGCCATACTTCTCAAACGGATGGCCATCAAAGATTTTTATTATTTTGTTAATCGACGGAAATTCCAATTTGGTGGGGAACTTGCTGACTCTTTCTTATCAAATATGGAAGGAGCAGAATGGAAACATATGCGAACCACCATGACACCCACATTCACTTCCGGTAAAATTCGTCGTATGTTTGAACATTTTGAAAAATCTGCACTTGACATGAAAAAGTTTGTTAAGCAGGAAACGAAGAAAAACAATGAGAATGAGAAAAATCCCGGCGTCACCTTGTTGACTCGTGACTGTTTCGGTCGCTTTTCTATGGACGGTATCGACTCAGTTGCTTTCGGCTTGGATGCCCGCTGTCTCATTGAAGATTCCTCCATTTTTATGACCATGGGCCAAGAACTTCAAAGAATGACCATCTTTTGCGGTAGGTACATCCAACATATGAACATACATTTACAAACAAACAATTGAATTTTACCGCGAATATTCAAATTCAATATTCCGATTTGTGTTTTGAATTTGAATTTGACAGAGATCAGACTTTTCTTCATAATGATTGCTCCTAAGTTGACAAAATTGTGTGTGTGCACAATAAAAATACTCGCGGCATCGCATTCAGAAAGGACTTTTTTGTCTTTCATTATCTTTTCTTTCTATTCGGACAACTTGAATAAATATTGAACCAAAGCAGTTTTTGACCGTTGAACCGCTGGACAGCTTGATTTGCGTTCCATTCTCTTTTTTTGTATGCATTGAAAATGTAAATTAAAATGCTCAAAACAATGAAAATGCCTAACAATAGACTCGACTTGGATTTAATCCGTTTCTAACAGACCAAAGTCGCCTTTTTCCTTTTCTGTTTTTGCTCGTGGCGTTGTTCGTTGGCGTTGGGGTTGTCGTGAGTGTTCATATAAAATACGTATATTGTTGTTCATGGCACGTCATGTCAGGTCATGTCAACCAAGTGCCCTTGGCATAGACATTGTTGTATTTTGTGTCGGTACTCTAGTGACTGTGATTTTCTATGGATGATTCGAAAGAGTCCACTTGATCAATGTGTTTTTCCGTTCTTTAAAAGTCTCTGGTTGACGATGAAACAAACCAATTGACTTGGACTGCCCTTGTCGGTGGTCAAATAGCCACTACGATGACAATTGACAGGAATTTTTCTCGCCTTCGCCTTGATTCTGTCTCGCATTTGAAAAATGTGAGCCAAAAATGTGTAACATTTTTCGCGTCAATCATCACAAAACTTTCACTCCGTTAATTTCTTTAGTGTGATTGAACGTAAACTGTTCAAATCAAAATCGAGCAATTAAATCCTGTCAAATTATAGATGAATAAGAAATGAGCACTGGAAAATAGTAAACACAGATTCGTCCACAAAGATGCCGATAATGACTGTGCAAGAGAGGAAGAATTGTCTGGATTTCTCCAAATGACAGGGCACAAGCAAATTCAAAATGAGGGCAAAAAAAGTCCCTTTTGAGGCCTAAATTTGACGTTTTAACAAAGGGCAAGCATATTTATTTTCTGAGAGCCAAATTAACTATTTTGAGGGCCGAACATGACAGAGCACAAACAAATTCAAAATGAGGGCAAGAAATGTCACTTTTAAGGGCTAAATTTGACGGATTACAGAGGGCCACCATATTTATTTGCTGAGGGCCAAATTAATATTTTTTGAGGGCCGAACATGACAGGGCACAAAAAAATTCAAAATAAGGGCACAAACCATTGTTTTTGAGGGCCACTAATATTGGTAGTCAATACGTAAAGGCTTGCCAGAATTTCATTCACACACACTCACCGTCACACTATGGCTCAAGTCGGGCGCCTTTCGTCTCCATTTTTCCTCTTCATCATTGTCGTCTCCATTGTGATGCTTTTAAAGCACACTCAAACGGGTAAGTGAAAAATTCATCCTCAATTATTTCATACAATTACAAATACCCGCGGCGAGTCGGTATGCAATAATTTATTTGAATTTGAATTTTTGTTGAGAATCTTCCTGATCCTCCAAGCAAAAATACAAGCCGTAGCAGGCCGAATGAATGGGCACGGGTTATGGGCGGGATGCCCGCAGCGGAGCGTCAGTTTACATATTTTGTCTTTATCTTGGTCCACGGCACAGCTCGAAATCAGTTGTCACGAGTGTGGGATTCAACCCGGGTTTTAGAACTTTCAATGCAGCCAGAAGGCGAATTTAGGTAAATTGAGATTTGTTGGGGAGGAGAGCAAAGACCGTAGGAACATTGAGGTCAAATCTTTGATCGTGGATTGTGTACAGTTGACGAAAGAGCAAGGAGCTTGTCTTGAAGGTTCCATCCGCAAACCAATGGGATGAATTCTGGAGAAATGTTAAGTTCCGCAAAGTTGAGAATATCAGGATTCTATCCCCCCTGGTCCACTATCGTGGACAAGAAATGGCTCGTTCTCACGGATAAATTGAAATGTTTCCGGGATTATAAGATCAAGAAGAGATTTTTGATGAGCTTTTGGAAATTTTTCTTTCTGACGTGACCTCTGACACACTTATTTTTGCGCCGCCGTAGAAGGGAGAATTCCAGCGACGGGTCGAGAGAGATTTTCGACCACTGACGTCACGATTTCGTGAGGATTTTCCGGTGTCGTACGAGCCATCTCCTTCATTTTTGACCGAACCGACTTAGCTTCAATTTTGGCTAAATTTGGTGGGTGATTGTGAGCTCCAGTCTGGACAAGAAGAGTCTCATCGTCAAGTGATGTTTGGGCACGAGCTCGACAGTTCTCCGTCTTGTTGTTGACACACACCCAGCATTTTTTTTCGGACGTCCTTTTGTTTTGAATATAGCGATGCCCATTAATACATAGCTACTTCTTTCCCTTCTTCTGTCCCTCGACAAACTCAAATGGCATATTTGATGATCTCTCATTCTCACGAACAATTCAAGTAAGAAACGAGGTGATGAGAGTGGCGGGGTGATGAAAGTGGCGGGGTGATGAGAGAGACGGGGAACAAGACGGAGTCGGGTTTAGAATCACCACAGAATGTCACAGATCACTAAAAAGCCCAAAAAATGACACAGATTCACATAGTATAAATTCACTGTATAAACTTAATAAAATGCAAATTCCATAATTTTAAAACAAACGTACCAACAACGAGCAGATGAATGAGGATGGCGGTGTTGACCAAAATTAGCAGAAACGAGCAAACAAATACAAAGAGAAGAACGTGATGGTACCAAAGTTTTGCGCATAAACCGTAAACACTGGACAAAAGAAACAAAGTAAAACAAACAAATTAAATATATATTTGTTAAGAGCCATGCGTGTAGTTTTCTGAAAGATTCGGAATCCTAAATGTTCAATGTAAAAACGAATACAAAAATGAAAATATTTTACGTCTGCACCAAACGACACAAGTTTTCTTACTTGTTGCCGGAGCTTTAGCGTAGGCTTATTTTCTAGAGCGTGACCACAGCGTGACATTTGCTACTTGGACTCCAAATTTAGCGTGACATTCAAAATTGCGGGAAATGTGAATTATGCTACTCGGACTCCAAATTTAGCGTGACATTCAAAATTGCGGGAAATTTTAATTTTGCTACTTGGACTCCAAATTTAGCGTGACATTCAAAATTGCATGAAATTTGAAATTTACTACTCCGACTCCAAATTTAGCGTGACATTCAAATTTGCGGGAAATGTGAATTATGCTACTCGGACTCCAAATTTAGCGTGACATTCAAATTTCCGGGATATTTGAATTTTGCTACTTGGACTACAAATTTAGCGTGACATCCAAAATTGCGGCACATTTGAATTTTGCTACTCGGACTCGAAACTTTGCGTGACATTCAAAATTGCCGGAGATTTGAAAAAAATTGAATTTTCGCTGCTGAACTAATCTTTTAGCGTAGCAAGTAAAAAATGTAAACAAAATTAATCTTTTTATGCGTGTTCACCAAAATAACTTTTTATGCAATCGAAAAAATTAAGCCAAACAAAATACACAAAAATCCACACAGAATCAAATGTTTTTTCCAAATTTGAATTCAATTTTATGCAGACTTCATAATCCATAAATCATAACTAACATATTTTGCGTTTTTCATGTTTGTTTTTACACCCCATAGTAGTAAAGTGATGATTACATTTTTCCCTATGTGTACAGAACTAACATGTCGTTATTTTGCAGCGGCGTCATTCAAAATCATACCACACACCTAATTTTACCCCGGCCGGTTTTGTGTAATTAATTTTGGTATTTAAACTTTCCAATATAAGTTTCTCGATACCTTCTCCCACGCTGTGATTTCTTTCTTCTTGGCCAAACATTCTGGGATCAAAATCTTCCACTTCTCCATGTGTCACTAGATGCACTTCAGCTCTTAATTGTATTATAGATTGGTGCTTATCCAATAGATCCAAATCCTTCTCAACCAACAAATTCTCTGCCCTGGCTAATTCATCTGTACAAAAAAGGCAATTTAA
>JAIUND010004444.1:0-11984 GCA_034699125.1 Gisinianus flammeolus | reverse complement strand
CGGTATTTCAATTTTCGGGATTGCGGCATCGGTATTTCGTTTTCGGTATTTTGGCGTCGGTATTCTGACCTGATACCTATAATATGTATATAAGTATGTAGTAATATGTACCTATATATTTGAATTGTGAATTTGTCCGTCTCTCTCATCCACACACAGCTCAAATCCCGACTGAAAGACGTCGTCCATGAGGAGCGACACAAATTGAACAAAAATTCCTACCTATTTCTATGGCTCACAGGTATAAAAACAAAAAAAGGAGGGAAGGCGGGAAATATTGTAGGACTTATCATTTATTTGACCTCAATTTTGACATTGTCATCCTCCCCGTGAAAAACGGTCCTTTCAATTGTTTCAGGTCAAAACTTTAATGTGGACAAAACGGAGATGGCCATTCGCACCGTAATATATAATTGAATAATTTAAAGTATGATATATTATTATATATATAATAGGAATCCCTATTATCATTTCTTTCTGTGTAACGATCGATGAGCGAGCATTTTCTTGAGGAATGCAAATGCAAATGCACCGCGGAAATGAAAGGAAAGTATACAAATTGCCCCCATCACAGTAAGTATAGATACGTATGTATAAAATTTGAAATTCTATAGGCTTTTCAATGGCGACAGGAGAATGGAGTGTTCAATTCCAAGTCACCCGGCGGCTGTCTCCCAGCCGATGTCCATCAATTGTTTCCATTCCACATTGATGACCGGACCAGAGCTGGGAATTTGGGTAGTTAGTTATAGTTATATAGTTATATTAGTTTCCCTTTTCAAATGTGGGTGCCTTTTCTTCATTTCATTTTTTTATTTCATTTATATTTACCATGTTTTTTGTTTGGTGTGTGGGGCAAGTTGCGAGCGCTTCCTTTGGCCCATGGGACATGAAAAAGTATGTGAATGCGGAGAAAGGGAATTCCGCCCGCATCCTCCACTACTACAATCTCTCTCTCCTCACACTTGAAGACTTTTGGCTGGATCGTATGGAGAGCCTTGAAGGGACAAGTCAAGGACCACAACAACAACAAGCCGAAGAAGGTGATGGACAAGGAAAAGATGACAAAAGCGGGTTCTCCTTTGTCTCCGCCATGGAAGAGCGCTCTTTCATCATTGTGAATACTAAAGGTTACTCCATGGGGCAATTTGCGAGTATCAAAGGTGAGAATTCAATGAGAGAGAGAACAAAGACGCCGAGTTCAGGGGCTCTAAACTTTACTCGGCGCGGTTTCTGTTTCTGTTGCTTGGAAAGAGCGGGAACTTCAAACTTGATTTTGTATTCAATTAAATTAAATTAAATTATTGCATAAATATCGGTATATGTAGCGAGTGTAAATTTCTCTTGGTTTATTTTTATTGTTGTCATTATAGTGGCGGACATGTACATGTCCATACTGAAAAACTCCAATCGTTACTTCCCGCCAATCATCAACCACATCGTCTTCATCAATGGTAACCATAAGATATTCATGTACATATACAAAATAAACAGGTGAAAATTTGCATGCACATAATTGAATTTGAATTTGATTTCCCCCCCAATAAGAATGAGAAGAAATTGTAATCGTGTGTCCATATAATATCGTATGTATAATTAATTTCACTGATCAAATGTGAACAACACACGGATTATTTATTGAAATATATTATTTAATAGTGACGGGGTTGACGTTCTCACTCCTGAAATTCGTCAAGCAATTCTTGACGTCCATGAAAGTCCATGTTTATGGTGAAGAGCGGGAAGAATGGATCACTTTCCTCCAGGAATTTGTGGACGTGACAAGTCTCCGCCCGGAATTAACTGGACCATATACAACCTGAACCACCCCGACCCAGCCCCCCCCCCCCATTCCATTCTTGACTATAATTGATTGACCAATCATTCACCATCCAGAAATATTCGTCAAATTCGTCAAAGTTCACTACATTTGAATATTTGTCCATTTCGTTGTGGTTGTTTAATTGTTGTTTGTTGCCCAGAAAATATTGTGGGGGTCGGCAAACCTCTTTTTCTGAATCCTCAGATGTACATACATATATACCAGAGAGGAGCATTTTCACATTTTGCCCGTCCCATCCCATGCCGAACCCGAAAATACGATCCCATCCCAACCCATCCCGAAAACAATTTTTGAGGACTATCCGATCCGGAAATAGTCAATTTTCATCCCATCTCGTCCCATACCGATTTTTTGCAAAGACCATTACAGTGATTTTTATTTAGGAAATAACCAATATCCAATTTCCAATCCAAAAGGAAAGAACAACGACGGCCTTTCATAGCGGCTTAAAAGCTCCAGTTAGAATTCCTTTTTCCCGTTCCAAGTGGATTTCTTTGGGTAGGATTAAATATTTCTATCGTGGAAAAGGATATAACGTTGAGCTTTCGGCTTGAAAAGTCCACATATAGAGGAATTCGGGATAAAGAAAAATGTTTGTTGAAATCCAATCCCGTCCCATCCCACAAAATAAATCCCATCCCGAAACTCGTTGGCGTTTAGCCATCCCATGGCATCGGGACGATCCCATCCCAATGCTCCTCTCTGATATATACCTACGGAAGAAAAAATAATTAAATTCTATGATTGCTGTTTGTTGTTTTCCTTTTTCTCAGTTTATTTGTCCAGACCAAACGAATTTCGTTTCACTCGCTGATTTCCCAATTTAAATGTAAATTTCCACAGTTCCCCAAAACAACAACAAAAACAAATAGTGACGTTGCGGGAAATGGTCGAGGAGAATCAATGTATGTTTTAATGGATTTCCTTTATAAGATAAATTGACCTACACAATGCAAATATTTTGTGCGCCACTCTCAATTCCCGCATCGGTTGGATTCCGCCGTCTGTGTGTATATTGTATAATAATTGCTTTCCGTGTACCAAATTGTTATTGTGTTCGTTGTGTTGTGATGTAAGCCGTCCACACAGAGAATAAAGCAATCACAGAGAATAATAATTGACTGGACAATCCCCATTCATTCACCAGTTCTTAATGACTGTCCGGTCCGTCCATGTACTCAGTTGTCATCCACATACAGATATATTTAAAGGAAGCATTAATCGCTTCAATTAGCGTAATTTCCCCCCATTAATTCAATAAGGAATACTTGAACCTTGAGTAATTGCGTATTGCGTGACGTCAAGTCACTTTCACATTTGCGTCTTTTCTTGTCGTCAAACGTAAGATACATATTTACATGTATATAAGTATATTGAAACAATCCGCGCGCGCATTGTTTCAAAACCCGCAGTAACTGATTTCTACCAGGAATTCCCTTGAACGCGAGCATATACTTTTAAAAAACGGGAGACAACCTCAGAAATAATAAAGGAAAACACATAGTAGGTATATTGCAATATGAAGAGGACAAAATGGACGGCGGCATATGTCTTGGCTTTACATTCTCTATTATTCATTGGTTGTCATTTGTGCCGAAGCAGAGCAGAAGCAAAAGCAGAGGCGGGAGTGGGAGCGGACAAGGCTAAATCCCTGACAGCGGAATTGCAGCAGATAATGTCAAAGGACTTGTGGAGTTGCTCCCTCACGTCTTCCACAATCCTCATCCCATCTGCATCTTCATCTTCATCCAAAACCAGAACCACAACCACACGTGATCCAATCAAGTGGTGGCAGGACTCTGAGGATGATTATGAAGATCAAAAGTGGGATTTCCTCAGAATGGTCCACTCCAAGTTGCTCTCCAGCACCGTTACACGGGAAATCCAAATCCAAAATAAAACTCCAACTCGGCCACACGAACCACAGGAACCTTTGACTCGGGCAGTTCAAGTCAATTTCAATATCAAGTATGCGAGTCATTGTCAACTGGGAATGTTGTGGTCGGGATTGAATGATGACGACGATGGATCACTTGAGGAATCTTCTGAATTCACGCAGGCTTTCCAGTCCACAATTTCCTGCCCCTCAAACGTCAACTGTTTCCACATTTTCCTTGGCGCTCAGGGGCGAGTTCAGAGAATCCTGAAAAGTGATTTCCTCACCCGGCAATTAAAGTACAAAGTCGGGGTGGGGGTGGGGGTGGGTTTGGATTCTACAGGGAAAGTGACAACTGCTGTACATAATTTGAATTCCCCGCGGAATTGCAAGTCATCCATCTTCACCATCACCGGATGGAATGGCTTGAGGGACCGAACCTTGAAAGTCTCCATGTTCAAGTTGCCATTTCACTACACGGTCAAGACGGGAGGGGGCGGGGGGATCCTGGGCGTGTCCTACACGACGCTCCAAACCGCCGCCAGAGCCTACAATTTGACACTGGACATTCGATTTCAATCGTATCGGGAGGCGAAGCCACTGGCGAATGGTTCCTGGTCGGGCTCCCTCAAGGACCTCCATCACAACCGCATCGACATTCACTTTAGTTTCATTCCAAACCTGGAGCGACTCTCTTTCTTCACTTTCTCCACACATGCGCTCGACTTGAGTTTCATTTTCATCACGGCCCTCCCCACGCCCCTCTCATTCAATTGGCGCGCCTTCCTCACGCCATTCCCCAACTCCATTTGGATCGGCATTGCCATCTCCACCGCCTCCATTTCCCTCGTCATCTACTCAAATTCCCGCCTCCTCCTCCGTCCATCAGCATCGCTCTCTTCAAACTCCTCCTCATTTGACGAAAGTGGATTTGAAAGTGGAGTTCGCGCGGCTGGCGCCACCCTCGCGCCGCTCCTTGCTCAAGGCGTGTCATTCTGTGAGACCGGGAGTCTGCGGCGCTGCCGGATGTTGATGGGGATTTGGTTCCTTACCACGTTCCTCTTCATCAATTTCTACGGTCAGGATCTCCTCGCGTCCATCACCGTGCCCGCGATGGAGGGGAAACCCAAGGATTTCTTGACACTGGCGGGACAGGGAAAGGGGCGTGGAGGATTTGAAAATAAAAATGAAAATGATGAATATCGGATTGGTCATTTGTGGGCGCGCGGAGCACCGGACGATGAATTGCTCAGCTCCTCCTCCAGTTCCGTCTACCAGACTGTGAATTCAAGGAGGATGAAAGTGCCTTATGCGCGGCAAATGGATTGCGCTGTTGCGGCGCTGACAGAGCCGAAGGCCGTCTGCATGAGCTGGGACATCGTTCTCACCATGTTGACCGCCACCAATTTCACGTTGAAGAGTGACCAGGAGCTGTTGATGAAATCCGCGCCTGCGTTCTCTTCCCTATTAAGTCCGGCTCTGCCGAAGGGCTCCGAGTTCCTCGAGGACTGGAATGGGATAATTGGATGGAGTCGGGATACAGGGATCGTGAGCAAGTCCTTGAGGGACGTCATCAGCTATAATAAACAAATTGGGGTCAAGTGGATGAAACGGATCCGCATGGACAATTTGGAGACAGACAGGGACAAACGAGAAGGGAAATCCTCGATGACGACGATGGATTCTCTTACCATTTTGAATAAACTTTGCTCCCTGCAAGCGCTCCTCAATTTTAATAATTCTGGGGAGCCATTTCAAATCAAAGTCCTGTTGGCGCCCTTTGGACTTTTAATCTTCTGGCTTCTTCTCAGCTCATTTGTATTCACATTGGAAAAAAATTGGAGGTGACGATGACCGTTTGGGTCATTAATACGTAGCTGAAGCTGACGGCAATCCCAATCATTTATTCCCTGTCCGTAAATACAATATAAAATACAATACAATACAATAAATATAGTACACAAAAGTAATTTCAGTCTTGTTTCAATCCTAATCAACTAATTATTTTCCCTTCACCAAGGGAAATTTGGCTATGGAAGATGAACAGAAACAGCTGATAGAGACGATGGAGAAATTATCAGTCAAGGATTTGGATGGCGGAAGATCCATCCAGCGGAATCGATCCCTGATTCTTTTTGGGCCCCACAAACTGGATGGGCGCGATGCGGAGTTCATTCTCTCCAGCCACGTCCCTGCTGTCTCACCGTCAACATCAATCCATGTACATGGATTGACTGTGGAGATGGCGTGAAGGGCTCCTCCAATGAAAATGAGCAGTCCCACACCCGTCAACGCCCAGCCCACATCTATTACACGAGAAATCCAACCAATTTCATTTAATTATATTAGTCACACAACAAATTGAAAGAAATTAAATGGAAGCAAATAAATTGTTATCGTATTATTGTTATTTATTTATTGGCGGCGGGAATTGTTTGTTTGGTGTATCGTACAAGTGGCCGATGGCGGGAATTTCGTGTTGAGCGGCGTCCAACTGATGAGCGCCATGGCCAGGATTATGAACAAAGCAAAGGGACTGAGGAAACCCCAACAGATTTTGAAGAATGGCGGGATTCGACGGCTGAGCATGAATTCAACGTCCCGAATGAGATTTCTCAAGCCATAACACCAGCAAATCCCCATCAACTGCATCCGCGCGGAAAAAATTTCAAATGTTCAAATATTCAAATTTCATTCAGGTTCAAAGTGACACGTGATTTCCTCTCCACAGGCACAAGACAAATTGCCATTAAAAAGTAGAACTGACCTCAAGAACTGCAAGGATTTGAACAAGAAGGACCGTATGCGTGTCCACAACGGTCAAGACAAACGACCCACCCTAAAAAACCAAACAAACAAACGAGGTCTCAGGTCAAAGGTCGACATTAAATACCCTGACTGGACATGTACATGACTTGATGAGAGTGGCGGGGAATGATGGGGAAAAACTGACTGGGGTGACGTAAGGCAGACCGAGAAGACACGCCAGAATGCAGACGAGAGCCGTGACGAACTTCCGGTCCAAATGAGGTGGGGATTCCTCCTGATGGACAAAAGTGAGGATCCTCAGAATGGAAATCCCATTGCTCCAGGCCAACGTGAGGAGCATCAGGAAAAACAGGATCCCAACCAACTGCGAATTGACAATTGACAACATCATTCAAATTAAAGCGGGCTTCTTTTGAAATTGAAAATCCTTCACGGATTCAATTTAAATAGATTCGGATTTTGACTCGGATTAAGATTGAAATTAATTACCGGTGAGGCCCACTCAAATTTGGAGATTAAAAGCGGGAAAATGTGATAGATGAGGAAGAGCCCACCGTTGCCGCCGTCACTCACATGGCCGACGGGGATTTGCATTTCCCGGGCGAGAAAACCGAGGACGGTGAAAGTGATGAAACCCATCAAAAGACTCAGCAGGAAACTCACACCCGACAAAATGATGGAATCCCGATAAATATTGTGACGAAAGTCGTTCAAGCCGCCGTAAATGAGGATCGGCCCGAGAGAAAGGGACAACGAAAGCAAACATTGACCCACCGCTTCGAACCAAACCTTGCTCGTACATATTTTGGACCAGTCCGGCTGAACAAAATATAGGATGCCATCCAAAGCCCCGGGTAAATTCAAACCCCGAACCAGAAGAATCGGGAGAATGAGGAAAGGCAAAAGGGCAGTGATGCAAGCGAATTTACCCGAACTGAAATCCAAATAATAACAATAACAAATGAATCATTTCATTCCCACATTTTCCAAAATGTTTTTGAATGCACAACAAAATGAACAAACAAGGAATTTTGATGGACAAACCATTTGAGTCCGCGGACAATGAACCAGCAGAAAAGAATGAGCCAGAATGCCAAAAGACAACATGAAAGATTGACATCCGGAAATCCAATTCCATCCAAAATATTGGATTTCTCCTTGAGCACAAAATCGCTGCTCAACAATTCCACAGAAAATTCCCGATTATTGCCATAATTTTGAATGAAGCGATTGTGCTATAGTTTTTGCGGGGAAATTCAAATTTTTACATTGACGTGAATTGACGTGAAGCTTACTTGAAATAAATTTGTGCTGGGTTCCCGCGGGAACGAACGTCCGCCTGGTCCTCACCTTCACCCTCGTCCCAATGTGTCCAAGGAAGGTGGGATTGAGAGGATGAAAGCAGGTACAACATGGACATCCCCGCGAGAGCGCAGGAATATGTCAAAAGTAGAAACAGCCTATAGAAAGCACACACCACAAAATATGTAATTCATTTGAGAAATTTTGTATGGGAAATTTGAATTCTATAATTCGATCATTTCCATTTGATTCGACGTACGCAAAAATGGATGCGAATTCGATGCCTTTGAAAATGGGGGTGATGGCCCAAATGTGGATGGCTCCGCCGCCGGATCCCGCAAATTGCCCCACAGCCAGCTCCAGGAAATACATTGGAAATCCAATTAGGAGGAAAACCACCAAATACGGAATTAAAAACGCCCCTAATACAAATCATTCAACAAACCAAGGAATTAATATATGATTAATTGTATAAACTCCTATAAATTCATTTGCTTTTCCTTTTATCATTTGTTTAAATAATCATCATCATCATAAATCCTCACCACCGCCATTTTGAACAGCCATCGCAGGGAACCGCCAAAGCGTGCCCAAACCCAAATTCAAACTCAACTGTCCAATCAAACAAATCAAATTAAATCAAATCACTAACAATAAGTAGACATTTCAAGGACAAAGTGGCACATTTAAATCTGGTGGAAAAGGAGCTGATGGATTGAGGTCTTTCTGTCTTACGCAGCTCCCATAGAATTCCCAGGAATTTCCTCGCCCGCCCTTCATAATATTTTCCTCCTCCTTTTCTTCCGCTTTCGTTTCACAATTCCCCAATTTGAGTGGCTGCAACGGATTCATATTTTAATTGAGACTCGAGACAATTAAAATTAAATCCATCATCATCCAGTTTGTTGAATGGATTTCCGATTTCCGTCTTTCGACCTTTCAACTTTTCCTCTCTGTATATGTGGAATATAGAAAATGTGGATGTCTTACAGATTTTGGGGATGCTTCTCCGGCAGTGTGATTGTGAATGTCATTGTCAACATGGAGGAATTGAGACTCTTGAATTTTGTCTTCATCCCGGACGAGAACGAGGAAACGCGCTAATTGCCCTTTGATCTCGTCAAATCCCCCCGCAATATTGATGGACAAATGTTGGCAAGGACTCGGCACCCCATTAATTTGCATCTCTTTATTATTCCCAATCATTTTTTCAATATTAATCCCAATTGTTTTGACGACTCGAATTCTCGTATATATATATTAGTTTCCACGCGATTTGAATAATACCCATGCACACACACAAATCAAATCAATGAGGCAACAACTGGACGATGAGATTGCGATTTAATAGGTTCCAACACACAAATAAACTTGATATGATATTCAAATTTGAAAATGGAGTTGCGGAGGGAAAATAAAATGAAATGGAGTTTGGAGTTTGTGTGAGTGGAAAGAAGCAGTGAATATATACTGAAATTGTGTGTGCTTTCCTCCCTCTTTTTCTTGTTGCATTTTCCGGGACAATATATGCACAATTCATCGCCACAGCTGAGACTATTATAATATAAGAATTACTAGTAAAAATAGTAAATATAATTCCACATCCCTTTTCTTCTCCTTTCCAATTCCAAATTTCCATCACACACTATGCAGAATCACTCGCAATCGCAACAACAGCTGACGAACGACGGCGAGTTGAGCTTTTATGAAACACATTTCCCACATTCAACATTGGGATTTCCTGCGAAAACACAATTCAAATCAGCTTCTGTGTCGACTCAATAACGCAAACGCAAACTCAAACGCAAACACAAACTGTGTGTGTGCATCATGTGTGTGTGTTCGAGTTGCAGTTGGATTTTCCTACTAAAACTCGACTCGCGATGACTCATCCTCATCGTTGCGTTGGCTTCCATGCACACAATCCACAATCCTTTTACATACTTATAATATGTACTAATTACATGCCAGTGCATAGCCAACAGAAACGCGCTGTTGATGAGGATAAAATTCAAATGCAAATTCAACTGCGAATGCAAGTTTGCATTTCCAATGTTCGCGATCATTCTGTTGTATGTATTAGTAATATGTATTGCCGACGACTATCGACCTTGAACTCACCACTCAAGTGATTCCACTTCCATTGACAAATCGCATTAATTTAATTAATTATACAAAGGATATGTTATAATCATGAGTTCTGAAAGGAATTTTGATGGGAATGACAATGTCCAGTCCAGTCAATGAAATTGGATAGCCATTTATTGAATTCATACATATTTTTATATATTATATTATAGATATTTATTGTCAAAATTAACAGGGACGATGTAGATAAAAGTGATGGCGGAGTCGTCAGGTATAATTCCTGTGCGATGAACGTTTACGCAATAAAAAGTAGTAGTAAAATATTGTAAAAAAATGGGGAGATGTGATGATATAAATGAGCATTTATTTGGGGCTGGAAGCAAAGGAATTGGATGGATTGTTGTGGTTGTTGTTTATGCCGGGGCGGAGTTGTTGTGCCCGTTGATTCCGTTGTTCCAGCTCCCGCCGACTGTTAATAAAAGCGGATTTGAGGGAGGAATCCGATTTTAACAATCCCACCAAATCCTTTTCCTCCATCCGACCCGACCGGAAATTGTCCATGTGACGATCCAATACGGCTGAGCTGGAGCACGGAATTCCCGGCATTATTTCCTATAATATATACACACAATTTCCTCCTCCTGTGAAAATCAGAAGAAAACAGACGATATAATATAATAATATGTTGTAAAAAATAAATATGTGTAGCAAAAGTCCATACATACAATGTATTGCAATTTTCCTCATATTTATATATACCGACATTTACGGATAATAATTGTAAGAAGAGTTGTTTTAATTTAATGTATTAACCTTACCCAAAAAACGTAAGAAAATGTTGTAATTTCTATATAAAGATAATGATTGAAATGAAGAATTTATTTGTACGCGCACTTGTCCTTGCTCGTTTTTCCTTATCCCTTTCGTATTATATTAGGCGATTGACAATTTGAGCTGATGGATTAAAGAGATTGTTGGGACTGCGAGCTCTTTATATGGAGAAATAGAGAGAGAAAGAGAGAGAAGGAGCGGAATATGCAAATGAAAATCTGTGATGTGGAATCACACTATACACAGCACACACGCCTTCCAAATGGGCCAATCAGAAGTGAGAACGGAGGAATACAGATAAAAAAACAATCCAGCATTCCTGTGTGTGTGTGAAATCTTTTATCGCTCGTGGAATTGAGAATGGCCAACTTGTTTTTCTGCCCGTCGTCGTTTGGGTTGTGTACGTGCAAAATGCGAGTGACGTCAGACAATTTAAGACAAGCGAAGACAAAAAGACAAGTAAGAAACCAGCATGCAAAGCAAAGAGTAAATAGCTGTGAAGAGATCGAGTGCATGAGTACACGTAATATATATATATATAAACGTAAACGAGTCAAGTTTACTAGTAAATGTCCAACCAACGAAATGAAATGCTCGACGCACACAAATATACCACACATGTACTTACTTTAATGACGCGTTGTTGGACTCTGCATGTGGACTCGTCGTCATATGGCCGGATTGAACATGAATATGTACATATTTAATTGAAGAGGAACGAACTCCTCTGTTTATGATGTTCACCATTTAAAAGGTGTAATCAATGGTTACTTAACCATGCAAGTATACTCGGGTATAACAATACAAATAGAGAAATGAAGTGAAATCTCCAGTTTCTGGCCCACATTTCTAACTTGTAAATTGTATTGAAAAATGTTTATTATCTGTGGTCGTCTGTTTTCTGTTTACATTTGGATTGGGACACGACGACGATTCTAACGTCCATTACTCTGATAATTAATAATTAATTAATAATAAGTAATACATATGTACATAGTTGAGCTGTCGAGTTGTGTTCACAATATGTGAACTTGACATGTATATTTCTCTGTGTATATATACTCGTCCACATTCATAATATGTATGGAGTTGTGAATAAGAAAACCAGCCGGATGTCCGTATCTAGAAATCGAGATATTTGAGTTTTTGGCCGCTTTCGCGCCAAGGCGTTTCTTATGATTTTGTAATTTGAAAAATGACAAGAAAGAAATCGCCATATATTTTGTTTGAATTCAACTAAAATTTGTAAATTAATTAAAAATATTTACAATTTTT
>JAIUND010004443.1:0-11990 GCA_034699125.1 Gisinianus flammeolus | reverse complement strand
TAAAAAACCTGGTTTGACAAAAAAACAAGAGACGGCATTTTTGTTACAAACACGCTTGGATTTATTGCCGCTTTTGGACCGTTTGGAAACACTGTGGATTGAAATGATATGTTATAATATATAGAAGAGGCTGTCAGGGGAAATTCAAGGAAATATTGAATGAGTGTCTGAATTACTACATGCTAAATATTCTCTATATTCTACAGACTATTCTATATACGGAGCGTACATATCAAACACACAACAACATTCACAATTCATTGTCATGTGTGTACGTATTAATGGAATACATTTATAATTTATATTATTATTAATGACTCGCAAGTGCTTGTCAACCTGAAGGGTTAAATTCATTAATAAATTACATACCAATGTATGTATTGCTTACTCTAAACTTTTGTTCTAGCCGATCTCACAATTGCATGAGGCAGTGTGAGGCAATCTTAAGGCTAAATTAATATTATTACTTATCCTAGAATGTAGGTACAATGTCTCACAGTATAGATCATTGTCAATTCATTAAGGGTTATACAACTTAACATGTATAGATAAATAATAATATTTTGTCTTAATTGCTAGAAACAAACAAACTAAATAATAAATCAAATTATCAGTGACAGAGATGTCATTTCTGGAAAGTAATTAATCAGTATAAAATGGTACATGTTATGGGGATTCAAACACCGGACATTGATTTTGAGAGCTTCAAAAGTTTCTTTTTGGAAATCAAAATCATGGCCCATGCTCAAGGTCATGAGAACATTCTGCAGATTTACGGAGGGCCAGCATCGAACAACGTACATACAAATCAATTAAATTACATATCGTGTGTTCAGTTCAAAATCGTACCATAAGTTTTTGGTCCCATTGAAACCGTTGAATTTAGATCTCCAAAATTCCTGGATTCAAAATCGTTCCCTCATCGCCATTCCACCATTTTGGATGGGGTCGATGACTGACCGTGACCTCCAATTTTGTACAACATGTGGCAAAGTGGGCGAGCCGAGGTTTTCAATTTCGAAAGGGGAAATTGGAACCGATCGAGAGAGTTGACAACCGCTAGGACTTCTCCCTCATTGCTCAATTCGTATTCTATCTCATATCCATTATAAATCCTCAATCCTCACTCTAATTTGTAATTTCCAATTCGAATTATTGTATTTATGTACGAATCCCAACATGCTCCATGTAATTCCACATATGAAATATGGAACCTTTAAAAATACGTATTTTAAACCTTTTGTAATCAGTTAGCTCGTAGATATCAATTGTTACTTGGTTAATTTACATGAAGTGTTCGAGTTGGGGGGAGCGATGTTCATCGGAATGAATTGGGATGTTCAAAGTCAGTTAAAATGACTATGAGACCATTCATTCATTTCAGTGTCCTGAACCTTCCGATTCTACACACTTCCATGTATCTGTGTGCAGAGAGATGGTGAGCGAGGGTCGCGGTCAACATTCATGTAGGCAATTATAAAATACCTACACGTGTACGCCACCCTGGCTGTCCACTTCTCTTCATACAATCTCCTCGAATGAATGGATGGACGAAACGTATAAATAGGTACCTGAGTATCTCATTGTATGAACTCGGGATTCTTTCGTCTGATGAAATGTTGATCCATATAAGTGTGAGTGGATCTTTATACATCTCATGTCGATGGTCAATTTCGTCAGGCTTCTATCAAAATGGCGATGGAACTTTTTGGATTGGAGACCCAAGATCCACCGGCTGTATAAAGAGAAGCACCACACACATTTGACAAACTCCACATAAAATTTCTCATGACTTGCCTGGGGAACCTCTGCCCGATTGAGCAGTGGTTCCACCATTAAAATTATATAAGTAAAATCCAAGTACTTTGTATGTGAGTGTCACACACCACCCTCCTCTTCAAACCATAATAAGTAGAAATTAATTAGAAGACAAATAAATCTCCTTTTGTACATTCTGTATATCCGAGTGCTCTGGCGTCATCCTTTCTCATTGTTTTCTACGTTAATTGGAAAGTTAGTTAGTCCGAGAGTTGAGGGCAGAGGGTAAAGTGAGCCCAACGGAGAATAGTAGAGTAGGTAGAAAATCCACCTTTTAACCCCACCTTCCTCCTATTTTGGACTCAGCCCCTATTCTGTACGAAATCGCTGAGGACATAGTGACCCTAAGATCAAGGGCAAAGGTCACCCCTTCACATTTCTCAACATGGCGCCCGGCGAAGGGACAGGTCGCTGAACGACTTTCCCTTTTCGACACGAACTCTCCCCGCAAATATAAAAGTGTGTAGTGAAATAATATTGCACACCAAAGTGCACACAGTGAAAAAATACTGTGGACAAAGTGCAACCAAAAATTGCGTAATTTGTGCTACCGACCGACGGACCAGAAGTGCACAAAACTGGTCAAGAAAACTAAAAATTGTGTGTTTAATTGAGGTGTGAACACCCAATAAAAGTTTGAGCCCAGTGAGAAGTGGAATACTCCGAAAATCCGAATCGGAACCCACAAACTGAATAAGTGCAGTGATACAAAAACCCGTACCGTACCTAATAAATTCTCGAATAAAAAGTTATCCTTGCGCGCGCGCGCCAGAAGAATTCTGTTTGAACCATTCAACAGCGAAAAGTAGAGAGAAAAGAGCGTCTCAATTTTCCGTCCACCGGATATCAACTTGTGACCCGTTTCCACCCTCCAATTGAGGCCAAATCTTATCGTGTCAACCACCAATGTGACCATCACATTCTCCTCATCATTCCTGTGTGTTTCGAACAATTCCACCTCACCCGGAGCGAAAATTACACGAAGATTTGTGAGACCAGAAAAGTGCCACCAACCCGGCTCCAAAATTACACCAGAATTTCTCTCTCTTCGCTTTTTGGCACACCGAGTGCAAAATAAAAATTATAAAATCCTCAATGTACTCAAATTGATTAAAATTATAAAACATTAAAATTATAAAAGTGATTAGAAAGGTACAGGTACGCGGTATATAAATTCACACACTTTTTGCTGCTTATATAATTTATGCATAATAAATTGTATCTCGTAGTGAAGTAAAATAAAATTTAAGCGCTCATTAATTTTCCCAAAAAATTACTCGAGACAGGAGGTCCTGACGGCGACTACAAACCGACTCCCATAGGTCGCAGCAATCACGAGGAGCGAACAGCAGCACTCTACAGATCTCATCATTTGCCACTCGGGAATCAAGAACGCCGATTCCAAAGTGACAACTCATCCGTGCCCATCCCGAGTGTGAACACATTTATCTTGTCCACATCCACACCACCCATACGCCGAGTCAAGAGGACTCCGAAAGTCCCTCGGTAATCCCTCTTCCCTTTTTCTACCCACTCATCATGGAATCCACATCGTCATCATCCGCACCGGAAGTGGAGGGAGCAATCGAGAGAGCGGTCCGCAGATGCGCCCAACTCGAAAGGGAGCACGGACTCTCACGCTCCATCAAACTTGGATTGCTCAATGCAGAACTCAACGCCCTGCCGTATCTACAAACCTCCTCTCGTTCCCTGATGACCAGAATGGCAGCTGTGGCGAAGAAATATTTTCAAGGAATGGAGAGAGTGAAGTTGGCATCTCCTTCATCCATGGCACAACTCGTGGATGACTTTTCCAGTCGTTTCAATCCCGAAACGAAAGAGCTGTGGGAAAAGAGCCCCACACTGGAGAACTCACCGCTTCCGCCAACCTGCTCAAATTCATCGAGCATCGTGTCGACCACATGCCCGACGATCCTCCACCAAAGACAGAAAAGGAAGGGATTCAAGAAGCCGAGGACGAGTCCAAGACCATCTTGATCCAGGCCCAGGAAATCCAGAGCATTATATACGCCGAAGCTGGAGAATATTTTGTCTCTGAGGAAGAGTTCGGGGAACTCAGAAAAAACCTCGCCCGTCTCCTCGCTCAGATCGAAGTGTGGCGCGAATATCTCAGCCACCGAGACAAAACAGTCTACAAAAGAGTAGCTCAGTGGACGAACGTCATGCACACTCTACTCCAAGAGCCACAACAACAACAAGCAGTCCACCGAGCAGACAACCCCAGAGGGCAAACGCCCAGCTATAACGTCAATCCTGGACCCAGTCATTAATCAAGTGGACCGCAATCCACCTTCGCAGCAGCTCTCATCCCATCGAACAATCGAGCCAAAACTCTGCTCGAAATATATGGGAGACAAGAGATGTTGACTTACACCAAGAGAATTGTTGAGGGGAAAAGAGCGGAAGAAGAAGCTTGCCGATCTGCTCTCCTATATCATCGAAGGAGCGACTTGCCCGCCGGACTCCATCCACCAGCAACAACAACAACAACAGTCCACATAACCGACTCGTGGAAGTGGCCCTCGCCCACTTTTACCCAACACCTGGAAAAGGTTTTCGCTCAACCAGCAGCGTAATATCAGACGCAAGAGGAGAGCCCAATATGATATAATCCGAAGAATGGGACCGGGACTCTGCCCGCTCCCACAAAAGAAATTCCGAGACCTGAATTTGGCGCCTGGGAATCCCACATCAGCCCTTCAACGTGGACGCCAAATCCCACCAAGTTCAGCACACCTCGCGAGAGAGACCGGAACCGGAAGTCGATTCTCGGTTGCGCATCCGCCGCTACCGCGAGCTTCCGCGTACTCCCTCTCGCCGTACGTTGTCAACAAGTGAACCGGAAGTTCATCTACGGCCACGAATCGACCTCAACAGAAAACTCCCGCACACTCCCTTCCATCAAAAGGAAAAACTGGAACCGCCATCAGCTCTAGTGCCAAGCCGAATATCCTTAAGAAATCAACCCAAGTGACCGCCCAGTCTGAAGCACAGGCCTCGACATCCAGCCGGACGACCCTTAATCGGCCGATAGCAGGATCCTTCCAAAGGCTCGGGATGCAAGATGGACCTCCTTCAGAGGGTCAAAGCGTCAAAAGGAAGCCACACCATAATTCTCCATCGGGATGGAAGCCCAACCATGGAAGGATCTCTCCTGACTAGCTGGAGAAGAAGGAGGGAAAGGAAAGAGCCCGGAAAAAGCCCCAGGGGACGCCCAAGAGCCTCAACGCCTGCTCCTACCAATCCGCCTCTCATGATTGATCTCTCCTCCGATGATGAAGAAGAGGGAATCTACGTTTCCATCAACGAAAGTCAACCCGCGCAACCACCAGCGATCTTTACGGATGAAGATTGGATGCATAACAGCCCAATTGGATGGCGATCGAATGGCCCGAATGGCCCGAATGGGACCCACAGAAGACCAATTCGCCACCCTTTCGCCACTTCAAAAATGGAATTTTTCAAAATCCTTTGGAGATTGTACAACCGAAGATAGTGATGAAAGTGAGTCGAGTGGAGACATGGAATTATTTCTCCCTCGCGATCCCCACCAACGACCGAGCCGAATCAGTCACCCCAGATATGGAGGATTTCCAAAAAACCCCTCCTGACAATGCAAAAGATCCGGAAGTGCAAGTGGTTGAGACCACAGGAAGTCTCATTTTGCCTCCATCGAAAAAGCTCTCGCTTGCCGCACAAGAAGAATTGGTGCGCGTGAGGTCGAAGACTCCTTCCACAACGGGGGAATCCTCTCGACCCAAAACCCCGACACCGAGTCACTCCATGACGGAAATTACTCTGCAAGGCGCAGATATCTTTGCCTTTTTCTCTGCGGGAAAGGAGGAAAGAATCCACATGATCCAAAGAGCGAACGCCGCCCCGAATTGGGACAAAGTGAATGCCCATTTCAACTCAAAGGCTTCACGAACACCCGAGAGGACACGTGCCGCCCGAATCCACCACAATCACCCGCTGAAAAGTACCGTCCATCACAAATCTGTGAAAATCCATGCAGAAATTTTAATTGGGATTTACAATTTACAATCCAAAAATCATCACAGCAAAAATTTAAAAACATGCCAATCTCGAATTTCTCTCTCTCTTCCACACACACAAAATG
The DNA here is from genome assembly GCA_034699125.1 of Gisinianus flammeolus. NCBI lineage: Eukaryota > Metazoa > Arthropoda > Collembola > Symphypleona > Katiannidae > Gisinianus > Gisinianus flammeolus. The sequence continues at coordinate 6,031 of JAIUND010004443.1, read as the reverse complement.
CAAATAACATGCAGAATCGCAACTAGTACACACAACGGAATGTTTTTTGTCGTATTTTTATGATGGGCAACTCACCTTAATGTCCAGAAAAGTCCTTTTTAATTGCACAATTAATTAAAGACCGAAAGCGCAAAATTAAAATCGAGAATCTTTTTCGAATGCTCCCTTTTGCCCGCCACAGAGTTGCAGAGCATCAAAAATCCACTGAAAACTTCTGAATTGTGGTAATCCTTAAAAAGAAGGACAATTTTCCAGTGATTTTTGATAAGACAAAAGTTAAAGAAGTCAATTATTTTGTCACAAATCTTCAGCTGTGTGCTATAAATGTTCCAGACTGTTGAGTCACACCCGCGTGGAGAACATTACTGTTGTTATCGAGTTTTCGTAAGCTTTCGAGGTTTCAGATCCTCATATTCAAATTTATATATATACATAAATACAAAATAAATATAATTAGCTACGTACATATATGTAATGGAATGTGGCTACATGCATCAATATTTTCATTCACAGAAATGTCAAATATTAACCGAATTCCACGATTTTAGTGTCAAGTCACCCGGGAGGCTCCACTGATTTTTTTTGACAGGGTTGTTTTAGTCTACATGAAAAATCCCCGGGAGTTGTCATGAGCAGAAGAGAATTTTTCAGTGCACAATACTAGACTCAAGTACAATCCTCTTCTACAGATGACAACTCTCGGGTATTTTGCATGTGGACTAAAACCACCATTTCTATAACACTCAGTGATGTCTCCCGAGTGATTTGACACCAACATCGTGGAATTCGGTTAAAGTTTAGTAATTATGTGAATAAAAATGTGGGCAGACTCACACAGTGTAATTCACACCACAGATCAATACTATGCCCATCCACATTTTTTCACACAATTGACAAATATTAACCGAATTACATGATTTTGGTGCCAAATCATCCGGGGGACATCACTGAGTGCCAGAGAAGATTGTTTTCGTCTATATACAAAATACCCGGGAGTTGTCATCCGTAGAAGAGGATTTTTCAGTGCACAGTACTAGACTCAAGTACAATCCACTTCTACGAATGACAACTCCCGGGTATTTTGCGTGTGCACTAAAACCACCCTCTCTAAAACGACCAGTGATGTCTCCCAGGTGATTTGACACCAGAATCATGTATGTCGAGTTAAAGAAGACCATACTGTGAATTAAAATGTGCATGTGCACACGGTTTAAAATATATCACCTTCGATCACCATTTATCACCATATATCACCTGAAAATGAAATGGGAATTTAAATTGAGCGCCGTCGGTGAAAGGTTGTCTCTGTTGTGAATTTCTTCACGAGCCAGAACACAATAAGAATATGAGAGAGGACGAGTTGTTGAATGTTGACACTTGACATTTAAATTAAGTATTCGTTAAATCTGATTGTTGATGAGGATTGTCAGCACACGTTTATTATATCTACATATTATACATATCATGTTTGACATTTGTGCACACTTCGAACATTGAGCAGAGAGACTCTTGTTCACGGTGACGGGATCCAGTAACGTGTTGTGCAACCTTTAAATGAGTTTTTGATGATGATGAATATTTTAAATATGGACATTTTAATTATTCTACGCAAACAAACATTTTATGAGCATATATAACTTGATTTTAGATTTATTTTTAGAAAGCAACAAGTCTTTAGAGTCGAGTAAGAAAAATTTAATGTTGGAATGCGACGTAGTTTTTGTCCTCAACGACATCGGGTGACGTCGATCTTGGTCGAAAGGATGGAGAAGGCTCTATGGGGTTTACGAGCATGGTGAACACAATGCACATGGGCAAAATAAATTATAAATAATCATGACCATAGTTGAGACTTCAAAAAAGAACCAAAATTCCCACGACATGGTCATGTTAGGATTAACGTATACTCAATTGTGGGTAACTTTTTGAACCTGAATAACTACTGCAAAATTTCTTAAAACTTTATGCTATGTTGGTATATTGCATGTTGTATTGCTCTTTTGACTTTAAAAATTTGACACGTATACACAAGAAAACGAGTTTTTCTCAAACTTTTAGGGAGCGAGCTCCCCCTATAGCATCCCTCTCTCTGTCCGTCCGTCCGTCTGTTCTTTTCACGATAACAGCCGAATGGGTTGACCGATTTCCATAATTTATTTTCTATTGGCATTATAATTGTGTGGGCTCAGGCCTCACGCGTTCCACCCCCAGGCGTAATTAAAATGTACATATTTAAAAAAATTATCATCTGCAAAACATCATTTATAGGTTGCACACACAACATTGGATCCCGTCACCTTGACCAAGAGTCTCTCTGTTCAATGTTCACAAGTGTGTACAAATGTGAAATATAATGCAAATCAAAGTATATATGTATAATGTATTGCAGGTGCAATTCTAAATAAAATTCGAAAAAAGCCATAAATTCGTAATTAAAATCAAATAAAAACTTACAGGAAAATGTAAAACTAGGTTTTTAAGCTGAAAGTTGTCAGAGTGGAAAGGGAAGTTGCTTATGGCATACAAAATGTTACTGGGGAAAAGTCAAGGAAAGTTTGTCAAGTGCTGAGATTCTCTGCATACTATTTATTACATAAAATACTAAATTATATACGCTTACATACATATGTCCTACACAACAACAGCTATGCAAATTGATCTTATGTTGTCTGTATATGTGTCAATAAAGCAAATTCGACAATCGATATTATATTTAATTTGAATTCAAAAGTGGTCGTCGCGGTGATTGATACAGATCATTAGCCATCAAAAGCCTCACCACTGAAAGAGTAAATTCATATTGTATACCTAATTACTACAGAATTCGTAAAAAAATAAACAAAAAATTTAATTATAGTGTGTACTTATTTCTGTAATTAGTATTGCGATTGTTGTTTATTTAATTAGTACACACTGTATACATACTGTGTACTGTACGTCTGCATACGAGAGAAGAGTGTGTGGACAAATTATTGACTTGAATATTGTTTCAGAAGGAAAGAATTGGAAAAAATATCTCATGATCATTTTGTACCTACCGACTATTACTATATTGCATTTATATATAGGGGGAAATATGATTTTTCATATTTCCTAAATATACTTAATTTATTGATTAAATAATTGCTTCGTTTTATCCTAAATCCGAAACACACAGAGTATGAAAATTTATTTATGATTACTTGTTGAATAGGCATGAGATGGGATGGATATTTTTGTCCCAAACCCATCCCGAACCAAATTTCCATCCCATCCCGCCACAAGGTATTTCGAGTGACCCCGTCCCATCCCAACCCATCCCGCGACCCTGAATAATCGTCTCGTCCCATCCCATCCCGCATCATACCAAGTTTTTGTACGCACATTTTTTCATTCCGACTTGAAACTTCCACTCCAATTCCTATTTTAAGTACCAAATTCCATTTCTTAGAAATGGAAACATGAAAAAAACATGTGTTTGTGTTATCAGTAGAAGGGATTAACGCTCAAAGCTTATATATGATGAAAGTGTACAATTTTGAACCCATACCGTCCCATCATACTGATAAAATGTAAATCCCATCCCATCCCGCGCTGCTTTATTATTTGTCCGTACCATCCCGCGTGCGGAATGGGATGGGACGGCGGGATAGGGAGGATCCCATCCCAAATCTCATGCCTATTGTTGAAGTATAGGATGGCACAATGAGTATTAGCGAAGGACTCTCGTTGAGAGATTCGGATGAAAGCTTTCTCCAAAGTCCCCTCAATGAATTAAAGTCTTCTTGTTGCACAGTAAATATATATATACATTTAAATAACAAAAGAGGACTCCAAACACCATTAAAAAATCAATCGAGTTTCCCAATCTATTCAGTCAAATCCCCAACAATGAAACTGGAGTCCCTCGAGAAGCAAAGTCACAATTTTGAACATCTCATTATTTTACATGATACAAATTATAAACTGCTCGACACCCAATTTGTATATAGTAAGGGAGTGGCCCCATTTCTCTATATCTCTCTTTTTCGAAGGTTTTGTTAAGTCTAATAGAAGTGGAGTCCAGCGCATGAGTGTGCTCAAAGCGTTTTCAAAAATTGATTTTTTTATATTAACACCCAAAAACAGTGGGTTTTTGATATTTTCTCACCCGAAAATATAGCATTTTTCGCAGTTTGTGCCTCATAAATAGCGACTTTCTCTGCCCATTTTAAGCAAAAATAGCGGTCTTATTACAGCTTTTGACGCACGAAAAAAATAAGTTCCGACAGATTAAAATCTTGTTACTAATACATATAGTTCTCTGTTGATTTTAAATCTTTTACAAAACAAAGTGTCAAAAGGTTGCATTTCCATCATTTTTCTAATCAAACACAAAAATTTGTTTTCAGATTAAACTTTGAAAGGAAAAAGACGTTAGAACGGGTTAACTTTGCTGAGAATAGCTAAAACTCGCCTTAGGGCCGACAAAATTAGCCTCCTCAAAATCTCATTTTCCCAGGAAACTTGCAAATTTGCATCTTTTGCATTGCCTTTTGACGAATGTGGAACCACAAGGGTGCTTGACATACACATCAGGGGACTAAAATTATCATTTAAGTTTTTATTTTATCGTATATTCTTTGCATTATTTCGTCTCTAGTCATTTTAAGGAGAGAAAAGGGCACAGAGCACAGACAGTCAAACAACACTGTGTGTGTGGAGAATGGAATGTCTGGAAGGTGTCCGCCCGAAAAGATAGAGCCAATGGCCAGGCTCATTTCCTCTCGAGCGGGACACATACGCACTGCTTCTGGGTCGCATTCACCTCCACCTCTGTGGAGCCCTTCAAGTCATGGGGCTTACCTTGGCAGCCGCTGCTGGCTGCTGAGAAAATGGGATCTTGGCAGCCAGCATCCACAGCAGCCAACACTTCGAACGGACTCTGCATGTTTCTTTAATCCCCATTGCTCATTGTCCCACTCCCTTCCTTTGTGGGCTCGCATTCAGTTTGACACTCTGCTTTGTCTACGTACTTATCTTGGAATTATTTCATGTATTTGTTTAATCCTTTCTCTATACTCCAAAAGCTAGGCAGTCTAAATGAAGAAGAATTTGTGGAATGTGAGCTGTTGCGGTATTCCATGTGCTTCTTTTGGCTTTTCTGATTGTGAGTGAATGGTACGACTTAAATATAGCCTGGAATGAAAACTTTTTGATGCAAAGTCTAAATAAATGGATGCATAAAGTTCAGTGTGACTGTGGAAATTCACACATCCACATCTCTACCACAGTTTTACTCCTTGGATTTTTTTGCTTATAAATTCCCCCGTTTCAAATGGCGGACCCCGGACAGATCGAAGGGAACTTCTACATTTCACCGGACGACTCAGAAAATGAGTCTTTGCATTCACCATCGAGTATCCATTGTCATGGCAAGTCCCCGTCTTTGGCTTTCGTGTATAATTCCCCGCCCTCCAAATCCCGGCCGAGGTCAAGCTCAGCTTCCTCACAATCAAGTAACTCTGAAAGCTTCGCAGATCCACCCGCTTCGTCCATGTTGAGGATCCCCACCAACACAAACAAACGGCGGAATGTGATACAATCTTCACGTCCGATTCTGGATCCCGTTCCCCGTCCCCGCTTGACACGAGTAAAATTCCTAAACGGTTCGCGCTGGAAATTCCATACCAAAGTTGGGAAAAATTCCTACCAATGGACAAAATGGAAAAATTGGACAAAAAATCACGGAAATTGGCTCGGGGTTGGACTGAGTTTCTAATGGACTATATCAAAACATTTAATCCTCTTTGTCCAATAAATTTCAAAAACCGTCAGATAAATCTGCAACGTTCAAACTCGGCGGCATATTTTCTTGCAAGCGCTTACTTGTGTCAGTTCAAATTACTGACACAAAAACTTCCAAAGACCGGAAAAAATGTTCAAATTACTGACACAAAAACTTCCAAAGACCGGAAAAAATGTTCAAATTACTAACACAAAAACTTCCAAAGACCGGAAAAAATGTTCAAATTACTGACACAAAAACTTCCAAAGACCGGAAAAAATGTTC
>JAIUND010004442.1:0-11997 GCA_034699125.1 Gisinianus flammeolus | reverse complement strand
TACTGCGTCCGTCTTTGCGGGTAAAATTCTGAAAAAATTCAGGGTGACAGAAAAGGTCATGGCAGACAATAATGTCTTAGGACCCAAAGCTCCATCTTGAGCCATTTGACCTTTGCAGCAGGTCAACGAAATTATGGAAAATAATTATAGTTCGTTTGTGAACTTAACAGACGATATAATAAAACACATCACACGCCAGATATGCCAGACACATTTTAAAATCATAATCATGCCAGTACATTTGTTTTGTTTTGATGAATGTAGTAATAATAATAATGGTGATGATGATGATGATGATTGTGCGAGTGTAATATCTTAATATTATATATGGATGGTTCAAAATAAGAGTAGTTTAAAATGTTTGTTGGTTTACTCTCACAATCACAGTCCTCGTCCTCACAAAGCGGCAGTGATGGTGTGGATTTACGGTGGAGGCTTCTACTCAGGCACCTCAACGCTGGACGTGTACGATCATAAAACACTTGCCGCAACGGAGAACGTCATTGTGGCCTCTATGCAGTACCGAGTCGCCTCGTTGGGTTTCCTTTACTTTGGGACGCCCGAAGTGCCAGGAAATGCTGGACTTTTTGACCAACTTATGGCACTTCAGTTTATCAAAGATAATATAGAACGGTTCGGCGGTGACCCTGACAATATTACCCTATTTGGTGAGTCGGCCGGGGCCGTGGCGGTTGCTTTTCATCTCCTCAGTCCCTTGAGTCGGAATCTATACCACCGTGCAATTTTGCAGTCCGGTAGTGCAACGGCCAATTGGGCACTCATCTCTCGCGAAGAGTCTATCCTCAGGGGAATTCGGCTAGCAGAAGCTGTCAACTGTCCTCATGACAAGAACAGGTGAAGAACATTACATTAATGAATTGATTATCCCTCCAAAGTCACTGTTTTTTTTCATCCTCATCCACCATATTATGTGTATGTAAACAAAATTATTTACTGTCGATTTTTCCTGTGAGTCTTTTTTAACTATTGTTTTTGGATATGTACTTACAGACTTCACGATGTCATAGCGTGTTTGAAGGCTGTGAATGCAAGCGATTTGGTGATTAATGAGTGGGGAACATTGGGTATTTGCGAGTTTCCATTTGTGCCAGTTTTGGATGGATCTTTTGTGGATGAATTACCCGAGTTGGCTCTTAAAAATGGTCATTTTAAACACACGCCTTTACTTCTGGGGTCGAATGCAGACGAAGGCAACTATTTTATCATCTACTACCTAACCACCTTGTTCAAGATGGAAGAGAATGTTGTGGTGGATCGAGATGACTACATGCAGTCTGTCAAGGAGCTCAACCCTTATTTAAACAATATTGCCCGACAAGCAGTAATATTTGAGGTGAGGGCGGACAACACACACATATTTTTATATATAATAATTGACTCCCACTGCTCACATCAGAATCAAAAATCAAAATCAAAGTTTTACCTCCTCATTTTGTGTCTGCATGTATGTGTATACTAAACTTCATATTTTTGTTTTAATTACAGTACACTGACTGGCTCAATCCTCATGACCCCGTCAAGAATCGTGATAATCTAGACAAAATTGTCGGAGATAAACACTTTACATGCAATGTGAACGAGTTGGCCTTGAGGTTTGTCCCGTGAACTTTTTTTCTGTTTTTCTCTCTCTTTTTTTTCTCGTTGTGTGTTTGTGTCTACCTGTCTACCCACTCTAAATGTCGTCTATAAATGTATGTGATAATTTTTTTTATATTATGTTACATACATTATTCTTATATATAGTGTATGGCATACACATATACACATATGAAATGTCTTGGCTTTGACTAATATTTTAATTAAAGTGTTGCTACATATATATTATGTGTATTGGCTTATTCTTCTCTTCTCTCTCTCTGTCTCTCTGTGTGTTTAGTGTTTACTCAATAGACAAAAAAAAAAGGATTGATGGATCAATGAAATGAATATAGGATATTATATTAACATGATAATGTATTTGTTGTACCCGTTGTGGGTAATGATTTGACTACTAGGTATGCTGAGACAGGTAATTTTGTCTACTATTATTATTTCACTCATCGATCGACCCAGCATTTTTGGCCTTCATGGACAGGTAATTTTTCAAAGATTACTAATATTTTATTGAAATTAAGAATTCCAATTTAATCAGTTATTCATAAATGGACCATCAAGAGTAATCATTCCTTGACGGAGAAATATATTATAATTCATCCCATTCCAAGTCATTTATATACTTCAATAAGAATTTTATATTTATTCAATAATAATAGGAGTGATGCATGCGGATGAGATCAACTTTGTCTTCGGAGAACCTTTGGATCCCTCCAAAAGTTACAATTCTGAAGAAAAACTGCTCAGTCGTGTCATGATGCGATACTGGGCTAATTTTGCCAAAACTGGGTAACTCTATTGTGACTTTTTCTCAATTACTTATCATATATATATATATATACATTTGTACACTTTAAAATATATATTGTTTGAGTTATTTGTGTATAATATACATATTCCCATGTTTTAATTGTGTCATTATTTATTTATGATTTTCTCCATGTACAAAAAATATGTATATGTGTATATGTAGGAATCCTAGCGTTTACTCTAATGGATCGTGGAACAAAGTGTATTGGCCAGTCCATACAGTGTTTGGACGAGAGTATTTGGAGCTAAGTGAGTTGTTTAATTAATTTAATTAATCTATTCATATCATAGATTTAAATTACAAATTAAAAAACAAATGGAAAAAAAATTCTTACTTGCATTAAAATTGTATTCTTAAATTGTTCGTCCTGTCCTTGACTTTCACTTTTTGTGCCGTTTTCAAAAATATGTTGACTTCAGTAGTCGTTTTTAAATTTAAATTTCTAAGACAAAAGTTTTCATGTGACAACTTCTTCCAATTATTATTACGGACTTTTTGAAATCAATGTGTGAAATATGAAATCATAATACTGATAAACGTTTCTCATAACTTTGAAAGGTACGAAAAATTCGACCATCGGACGAGGACCGAGACTAAAGCAGTGTGCCTTTTGGAAAAAAGTAAATCATTGTTGAATCTTATATCTCCTTATTAAAATACTTAATTTTTGATATTATAACGTATATCTTTACTTTAATAAGTCTCTAACCATGATCTGTTTGTTTTTTTTCTTCATTTTTTTGTAATTCTTTCTATAGTATCTGCCACAACTACAGCAAGCTACTAGTAAGTTCAATTGTTTACATCAGTCTACCGTGCATTTTTAGTCACTTTTACACTTTTGCATTCTATTGATTCTAATGGAACTCCTCTATATATTGCATTTTTTCTTGTACAATGTCTATCCATGGTCGTATGATGATATAAAATCCCACTCTCTCAACAAACTCTCAAACCTTAAAGTAGGTAAAAGTCATGTTTTTGACTAATTTTGTTGTGTTCCGTCTCGTGTATCCACATTATCAGCTACTGAAAATGTTTACATCGTTCAGACACAAATTATATATGTATGTATACCAAAAGGCAACAATTTTGTTACCTCTGAAACAAACAATATTTTTAAACTTTTATCAATATACTCTCTGCTGTATATGTACAAAAAGTATCATCATTGTTTTTCCCGATATCATTTTTTAACTTTTTATATATACCCAAATGAAAAACCCATTTGATTTAATTATTTATATTTATTAATAGTTATAACCGGAAATGTTTCTAATTACCCATAATATTTTGCACACATTCTTCAAATATATATACATCAATCGATCATCAGTATCACATACAATTGACCATTGTTATACATTTTTCAACATTATATTTTCTTACTACACATATAGCTGATTCACAATTTGTAATGATATTCTATAAAATGAAAACAATTTTAACAGTCATGAAAGTATTTATTAATATGAAATTTTTGTATTTATTATATTATAGATAAAAAAGAACCAGTAATATGCAACGGCACGCCCAAACCGGACATACCGAGCGAACTCCTGTTGACTTTAGGTATATTTTTCATAGTGATATTACTTATTCTCATTATTTTGGTCGGAGTCTACTCAGTTTATCAACAATGCTGAAGTTGGGGACGTCATTGACATATATTAGCTTTCACAGTAGAACAAATTAAAAAAAATGGAGGAAGTATTTAAGGAAAGTACACGATTTAAAAAAAAAAAAAAAAAAGGAAAAGAAAGTACGAGTAATGTAACCTAAAATGTACATATCATTGATTGAAGAATTTGTGAACACATTAAGTACAGTGCAGTGCCGTTTCCTTTCCCTTTCAGCCATTGCCATTGCCATTTCACAAATGCATTTCCTACGACACCATCATCATCGTTGTCATTGACACCCATGAAACACATGAGGAGACCCACCTTAAGTCTTCAGACTCTTGGACATCTTTAAATTCTTCCTCTTTAAGGATAGTATTCTTCGTCTTCTTCCTAGTCATTGATGGCAAAACTAAAACAAAAAAAAATAAACGTGAGAGTATATATACAGAATATATAAACATAATTGTCACGGATAATTGTCATATCTTATGATGTCATGATGAGACTACCTTTGATGATTGAGTCCGTTCACATGCATCACATGATAAGAAATAAGACAATTTAATACACCATATATAAAGTATATATATATATATACATATGTGTGTATATATATATATCAATAAATATTTAAAAAAAGAAAGAAAGAAAGAAGAAAAGATGAAAAAAGCCTCTGCCTCTCTGGATTCTATAAGTCGACATATCCAAGTACCTACGCACCTTATAATCTAAAAAATAATAATTGTTATATAAATATATGTAAAGATAAATGAATACATATAAATATTATGATATATTGTATATGGACCGATCGACTCTATGATGACTATATAGACTACTAAACTAACTGCGGTGACAAGAGTTAAACAAGTAATAAAAACTATAGATAGTTACTTACATAAGAACAACAAGTGAGTGACCAAACAGTATGTTCAGAGTTCAAACATTCCAATGATCAGACTTTAACAATATGAAAATTAAGAATAATAAATTTTAGAATATAAATATATATATATATCAATATATTATAATACAAATAAAATACTAATTAAGAAAACGATAAAAAAAAATGCTGCAACATCATATCATATCATAAATAAAACATATCAAAACTCATATAGAAATAACAAAAAAAACTATTATTATATACTTAATACTTGCGGAAAAACTCACAATCATTTTGCAATATATGAAAAAAAATGAATCTTCAAATGGAACAAAAACTCATCACTCACTGATGAGTCATCAGTTAACCAACTTCTGCGCTAAAAAAAATAGTAGAAGTTAAATGAGAAAACCAAAAACTCTACGACATATATACATACGCTAAAAAATAAAGCGAGAAAATAAAAAATAAAATGCGAAATGTTCCAGACAGTGTGCTTCAAACAATAATACTTAAAAAAACAAAAATAAACGTTAACAAATTGTTGTATTGTATATAAATATGATCGAATTTATCACATATATTATCTATATTATAGACAAGAAATTATTTACTCAAAAAACAAAAAGAAACAAAAGCCCAACTCGCAAGAATGACACCCAAATGAAAGCAAAAACCATTTAGAAATACTGAAAATACACGACAACAAAACAAAATTAGCATATCATGTAATGTAATAAAAGTATAGTATTGCATAAATAAATAACAAATAAAATAATCAGTTAAACGATATATATAATAAATATCACTGTCGACCTTTTGAACAGAACCAGCAAATAATAATTATATAATAAATATCAACAATAATAAAAACACATTATTATGATATAAATTAGAATTAAAAGCATATTAAACTATTATTATAACAATTATAAATTAGTAAACACAAAGGATAAGATGATGATCGACATGAAAGAAAAAAAAGCAATTATTCGGCCGGACCGATCGGACTTTTAAAACTCTCCTTATTATTATTATAAAATCACATGTTTTATCGATTAATACGAGAAACTTCAAAAGTTAAAAAAACGTATATGAACACGAAATAATGTTGACATCGGAACTCGATCCTCATTAAAATATAATAATATATTATATCATTTTAAAAAACAGTTACTTACATGATAATTTAACAATACTTTAGATAAATGTAGAAAAAAGAATAGATGTTCGCGACTCCCTTTTCTTTCATTATATATACTTAAAATATATATATGCGTGCTCGATCTTTTAATAATATTGTGTGAGTTTTTCGTCGTCATTTTAGTATTTTATAGAGATTATTAACATTGAATGTGTACAATAGATTCAGAATAATATCAAAATAATATAACAACAACATCAAGTAACAAAAGAAACAAAATTAATAAAGCTAAAACGTAATAATGAATCTAATAAAGAAAACACGCAATCAATCGATCGTTCCATCAGTATATGATTCGATTCTATATACAGATCAGACACATATTTATGAATCATACAAGTATATTCACTCATTTTATACTTTTCACATAAAAAATCTAATAGTATAAATTTAATAATATTAAAAAACCGTTTGAAAATATTATTATTATGAAGATTATTACAAAAAAATTGAAAAAACTTTTTAACCAGACATTGTGTCCATTGGACAATGTCCAAACCTGAGTATCAGTATATTTACACCGATTTATAAAACTATTAAACAATTAAAAAGTGTGCAAACTAAAAGCTTTATGTACATATATATACATAAATATAACGACAATTTACCGTTTTTTGATTGTCTTCATGTATAGAAGTACATAAAAAATTTGTAAATACATTATTATTCGTCACATATTAATACATATATATAAATATATATATGTATATATATTATGTACGCTATTTAGAAGGATGAAAATGCAGCTCACACTCATTTACTTGAAATCTTGGAGAAAAGTAGTAGTTAGTTGTGTGTGCGTTTTGGAATTTTGTGATCACTGAAAAATAATAACACGTTTTGAGGGAAAGCATTAATAATGCGGTCATTGAACTTTGGTGAAGCAAAACAAAATCCACATATGCGAATGGCAGACAGTTTTTGTGATTAAAGACGGACGAAACCAGAAATATCCATGAATTTTCCAGTGTTAATTGTTAAGACGGTAAATAACGTGTACAATTATCAAACATACATATAATATTATTATTATTATTATAAATTATAACTATATTATATATCATACTTAAAAAAAGTAATATTGTCTTCGTTTCAATGTATAATAATGTTATTATTATTCTATATCCTACCAAACTATGTACTAAAAAAAAATCTTATATTATACTCTTAACATATACATATCATGAAAAGAGCCATTATTATATTACTGTAATACATAACCTAAAACTAAAAAAAAAAAGCATAAGAAATTGTAACAAATAACAAAAAGCTAAAACATATTATATTATGCTTCAAGAGAAACAATCTCAAAACAAATATAATACCTAAAAAAAATATCATATCAAAATGACACAAAAGAAGAAACATATCAAAATGAATGCTAATTAATAATTAATCCTAGTACAATGATCATCAAACTAAAAAAATATCATACAACATGAGAAAATTTTAGACTATTAAATTATATTATAGAGACTAAAAAAAAGTGTAAAGCAATGAGCCTATCTGTACTCGAAAGAAACAGCTCTTCAAACACTGCTTACAATTGTACCATGAACATATCATATCATGTTTATCATCATATACAAGAAAACACGCCCGTCGTCTCCGACGACCAAAATATTCGTATTATTATATATCACTACTTTACGCAATAAATTCTGTTTCTCCTTCCATTACTACCATCCTCCAAAAAACTTCCCCCTCCCCCCTCACTCCCCCTCCTCTGCGTGCTATCGTATTTTATAAATGAGCAAATAATTTAGAGATTTGGATTTTGGTAAGGAATTGACACATTACACCCCGAAACAGCCCCTGCGTTAGTAACCCCAAATTCCCAACAAAGGGTAATACTTATGAATTTTTTAAATGAGACTGACCATATATTCGATTTTAGAATTCAATATATAGAGCCTCAAATTTATTCCATCATCCTCTTTCCCTTTCCCTTGACAGTACAGTCTGTTCCCATTCAACTGAAATCCTACTTCATAATTTGTAAATGGCTCTCAGATTTTTAAGCGAATATGTCCTGAACAGTTTTTATTTTCAAATAAATGTAAACCACAAATCAATAAATTTGTTTCTATACCACTAGCCTTTCATGTCATTGGAATCCTATTTTAACGTTGTTTGTTTCCACTATGCTCTAATTTTTCACATATGGCACTTTCTCCTACACTGAGCAAAATAGTTTTACCCACGCATATAATGGAAAAGGGGGACTTTCGCATCAAATATGTACACAAAAACAATTCCTATATTCTGTATATGGGAAGGGCAGGTATGTTTACTGCCAAATCCCAAGTCTCTATTACAATGCTCGATACCTTTTAGGAGGAGATACGGCTCATTTAAAAAGAGAGAAATAGAATTTGTTGCTAAATAGTAGTGATTTTGTCAATAAATTATATAAACTATATTGCATTATATAAAAAAAAATCTCTATTTGTACACTCAAGTCTGTTAGATTCCCTGTAATTGTGTAGTCTGATATGTATATGAGTATATATCCCATCTCCGTTATGTTGAAAACAGAGATTTTTGAGTGCATTGAATTTGAAATAATAATTCAAAAAAAAAAATAATTGATTATTAAATTTCGAATATCGAGAAAAGAGTGAAAAATATACCAACTTCTCTTCACAATTCATATACGAATGTACATATTTATTTATAACCTTGAATATATAAATCTGATGATAAAATTACATACATATCTGTATAGAAAATAATAAAAAGAACACGCCATAGAATGATTATTATATAAACAATAAATTATTGTTAATAAATTATACAAAAATGAAAAAAAAATCATGGGTTATATCACTATCCGTGTACTGTAAATCGACAATGTACTGTATAATCTGTAACATTAAAATAAATAAAAAGAGACGCTTGATGATACAGATAATTAAAAAAATATATATAAAAAAAAGGAGACAACTGTATGCATACGTTTTTTTACTCATTCATTCATTTATCATAATGTACTTACTTTCTCTCAGACTTTCACTTAATTTCACCAAAGCTTTCTCCAGTGTGCATTTAGAATGAACATATGATGAACGAACACATGCCGACTCTTTTTTAGACTGAGAGATTTTCATTAAGACGCTGATAATTTGTAGATTCGTTTATTTAATTTGTATTCGATTACAGTAGTAATCAGTGATGACTGTAGAGCACTGATAAATCACTGATAACGATCTTTAATTAAAATCCTTTATTTTAATTTTTTTATTATTCCATCGTTCGATTATTTTTCTGTGGTGCACCCGGCAAAATTCGAAACTTTTTTCGGATTTTGTATTCTGAATTCTGGCTTTTTGTTTCGGATTTTTCGGAATTTTAACTTTATAGTAAACGATTTAATACTATTTACTAATATGTGAAATTATCCGTGTTAGTCGTTGATCGATTTAATTATTTACGATGGCCGCAATGTCGGATTTCTTGGATTCCATTGCAAAAGTACTGTGGTTTAATCCTGGAGATCCTTTAACCACTTTTTTTGGTATGACATATAATTCATTCTGTTTTTTATTTACCCTATACTCATTACTTTCTTTATTTATGTTTGAAGGAATTAAGTATAAACTTTTGTATGTACTTTTTTGTAATTTATAGATATGTGGTATCATATATTTTTGTGGGCATTTTTCTCGTCTGTTTTTATACATACAATAGCTGCCCTCATAGCATTTGCAACGTTAAGAAAACATCGCATTGGAAGGTATATTGGAATATATATGCAAATGTGAAACCTGAAATTTTGATATTGTATAGTTTTAAAAAGTTGTAGTAAATACTTATGTATTGTATTTGTGTCGTCATTCATAGGTACTTTCCTGTATTAGTATTTTTCATGGGGATTTTAACACCGGGAACATCAGGCATCGTTACAAGTGCGACGATAGCATTTGTCTACCGAGGAAGTAATTTAGAATTAGTCAAATTTTATGCATTTCTATATGGAGCTGGACAAACTTTATTATTCACTGTCCTAATTTCTTGGACTCGAATTCTAGCAACACTATAAAGATACTGTGAAGTTCGTATTGATTATTAATCGCATTTATTCCTCCGTATCTGTTTTAGAAAGATATTATATTTAATTTATTTGTTGAAACCTTATATATCTATATACCAAATGTGTACAAATGAAATGTTGTAAAGAGAAATACTTTTTCTTTGAATTTTCGTTAGGGTAGTTTTTACATCAAAACCTTTGTAACTGTAATAAGTCACGGGTTGACAGTTACATGTTTGTTTTTCGAAGGCAGCTATAAAAGAGCTCAATATACTAATAGATGAGGAAATCAAGTTTCAAGGAATTCGAAAATCTTTGAAGTGTACCTACTAAGAATTGAAATTCCTTGATAATTAATTAATCCTTGACAAACTTTCGTAATCCTTGAGTTTCGATTATTCACGGAGATTTTCAGCTTCATTGTTAAACTTTTTTTTATACTATATAATGAATTCGATTCGTAGAATTCATTATATCGTCGCAAAACTCAATCCCTAGTTTTCCTCTTTGCAAGAAAGGGAGAGTATTTGGTGATTTCGAAGTTTTTTCTTTAGTGTATATTAATATATACCTGATACTTCAAATTGTTATATACTATACTGAAACTAGATTAAACAAATAACTTTTATATGTATGTATAAGGTACATGGTACATTGTATTGTGCCTATACAGTTATATTTTGTATGTATAGATACTGCAAAACGTGTGTTTAAATTCATTATGTATATATCTTGAATTCTAAATACCATTTGTTTTTATTTGTTTAAAGATTCGATACTATGTATACCAGTTTTTTTAATAAAAAGCAATAATGTATTTGCATAATAAAGACTATCCCGAAAAGATGTTTTCTATTTAAAAAAATGTACTTTTTAAAAATTCTTTAAGTATATATACCTATAACAATACTTGAGGTCGTGCCAAAGAATCGTACTCAATATGAAGAATAAAAAACTTTTATGTTAAATGCAAACAATTTAATTTGGTAGCTAATATTCCTCAGTAGCAATAGGAAAGAATTTGGATTTCTAATAGCGAAAATTTAATCAACGGAAAAATTTGGCTCATTTGATGGATAGTTAACTCTTTTTTTTGCCATCACCAGAATTTCGTTACAATTTTTGCTTCATAACTTCATAAGGTAGTTTGTTCATATATATATATGATATTGGGTTGGATGTGACTCAACTTGAGTCCCATTGTCAGTTAATTATTTACCTTCCTGCTTTTTCCGATCCGGTATTGCATCAGTAGTGGACTCTGAGGATTCGCTAATCTCGAGATTTGATTTTTGAACTGTATCCGTAGCTACTCGTTTCTGTTGCCATACCTTGAGACATTGTTGAGCTTCTCGCAAAAGGGAAACATTCGCATTATTCTTACAGGCGCTAGCTTGCTTCTCAGCCTTTAAAAAGTATTCCAAAGATATATTAAACAGGAGATCGATGTCATCCCAAACAGAATATACACCTACATACATATATAGGTAACACGAAATTTGTGGTAGGTGTAAATATATGATATGTAGTATACCTCTGTAAAGTGAACTTCCGCTTCATTTAACTGCATCTGTTTAACTTTAAATTATAAGACATGTATAGAAAAATGTAAGAAATTTAATTACTCTATGCATGCCGACGCTATACACTCAATAGACAGAAAAGAAAGTAAATAAGTATTTACCTAGTAATACATATTAGTTAGACCGGCAGAAAAGTAGCCAGATGAGCAAAACCACTTTTTTGTATATTTATGGACAACAGAACATGGAGAATATTTTAGGACAAGTTTAAACAATTTTTACTGACCAAAAGTAATTTAAA
>JAIUND010004441.1:0-12002 GCA_034699125.1 Gisinianus flammeolus | reverse complement strand
AAATTTTCTGATCTTACACTAGATAAAATGACAAAATTTCACATTTTACACTAGATAAAAACGCAAAAAACTTGAGAGGGCGCCTAAAATTTTAAGAAATCTCAGGGCGAAAAATTTCACGGCACGGGCCTGGTCACATTACGCAATATGTATGCTCAAGTATTTGGGGTATTGTAATTTAGAACTTATATAGACACACACCTGTTATTTTAAATCTGTTCTGTCTTTATCTATTGAGAAGAAAAAGCTTATGAAAATGTTATCTACATAAATAATTAATAATTGATTGAGCAATATTTATTCAATAACAAAGATTATGTACGTGTACACAATTTTGGAGGCAATCTAGTTATAATTAGTATAGTTAACTCATACGTCATTGTATGACTTTTGTGACAATTCGCAATAATAAAAAGTATACATATGTATATATCTTACTATATATATAATATATGTACACTTGCCGTCCAGAAACTGAAATTCGTCAACTAAGTATTACCTAAATAGTGACTACTAATTAGTAATTAGTACTATATATACATATACTCTAATAATGCAACAAGAATATATAATATTAAACTATACGGAAAGTTGAATGTTCATCGAGAATCTCACAAAGGAATGAAAAATGTCAAATAAAACTGATTCGAACGTACTTATTTACAAAAGTACTTATATATCTGTGGTAACTGAAATCTGAATTCAATACACCTTTTTGTTAACATAATACTCATATATGCGTATCTATATAGTTAATATGTACATACTTTTTTATGAAGGTGCTATTTTTACACAAGAGTGCTGCTGTGGGTACTTCACACGACGAAATATAATAATATAGGTACACAAAGGGTTCCCCCACAGTCGTCCATTCAATGGACTCCATTGAACCACATACACATTTCCCTCATCGTCAGTGCAGTGTACAGAGAAATACCAAAAAATACGTGCATGCATAAAAATAGGACACAGAAAAACTAAACGTGTGCTGTATGTACAAAGACAAAGTTGCATTTTGTTCGATGGGGGCAAAAACTTTCCCTCCTTCCTCGCTTTGTGGCAATTCCTGTTGACGTTCATTCAAAAAACTTCATTGTACATTTTCACTGCGTGTGCGAGAAGAATTGAGAATTAAAGAAGTAAATTAGTAAATATATATAATAATACAGAAATATAGAGAACTTATTAGAGAAGACAAAGCCCTCGCAGTTAGTGTGTGTACGTGTGTATGTGCATTTGTGTGTGTGCGAGTGTTTTAGACAATTTCGTATTGAAATTTTTTGAAAGTCAACTTTACTGCTAAGCTTTTAGGTTTATTATTATTAGACGGTATGATTCCCAGAACTTTGAAACAAGTATAGACTTTTGCTGCTTATTATTATTATGACAAGTGGCTGTGACGAAGAAGATGAGAGAAGTTAAAATGTTTGACGAGAATTATTAAAAAATCTTTTATATATAGGCTTCGTATAGTCATTTCCAGTTAGTTTAGGAAGTGAACAATAAGTGACTGTAGTATTTTTTGTATATAAAAGTACCTAATTCATAATTTCATCAGGCATTTAATTATGTAATAATAAAACTATATACGTCTACATTAAATATATTACCAAAATAAAGCAAATTACGTTGGAGGGAAAACGTAATCTGACAATAAATTTAATAAAGGAATGACTCACAGACGTCACCGGCAACCACGTCCAGCATTAACAGATATTACTCTTGAAGGTAATTTAATTTAGATTTTCAATAATATAAGTATCTATGTATCATATCGTATCATATCGTAAGATACGATTCGTATCAAATCATATCGTATCGTATCGTATCGTATCGTATCATATCATATCATATCATATCATAAGTATCTATGTACAATGCTGGTAATTATTTGACCTCTCTAAACATATTTTGTATATAAATGTCATATATATAGGAACACAGACATATGTTCCTGGGGACCCTTCAATAATGCAAATGCACACCGGAACCGTCACGTTGACACCATCAACACCTGAAAGAGTCCCATCCTTTGAGCATCACCCACCGGCGGCATGGGTACCTTTGACCCCGCCATCATTAGGAAGGCGTACTAGAAGTACCTCAAAATCTCTGTCACCAAAAAATAGCAACAATTACAATACCTCATCGTCTCTGCTAACATCAGACTACACACCGGGTACTTCATACAGTACAAATTATGGAACCAGGACAAGTCCTAGGAAGAGACTGTTGCTCAATTCGAGTATCAACTCTGTAGAGGTGAGTACAACTTGATCTGCTAATATAATTTATACGATAGGTAGTAAAAAAATAATACATAGGATTGATTAAACGTATACTTTTGTTTTGTTACAGATTTCACCAAAAAAGTATAAATTAGATTTGTGTGCAAAGAAACCGCCGTCGTGTACGACTGCTTTACAAGGACTTAGCAATGATCAACTTGTTACGCTTATTGAAAATTTAGTCTCAGATGATAAGGAGCTTGAACAGGTTGGTTGTCAATTATCAATTCAGTATGTACACACATTTTATGTGGTACATTATTTTCTGCATTTCTCTTAAACTATAATTCCTTTTTTTTTCTGTTTCATATGCATACAGAAACTAGAAACACTCCTTCCAGACCCGGATTTGAAACCAATTGAGAAAGAATTAAAGTATTTACGATTAGGTATTATCAGGTCTATACCACCTATACCACGAAGTCGAAATGCATCAAGATTAACATCCAGAACCGACGCTGTTGCTTTTTCACGAGCTCAAGTCCACTTGTTGAATTTTAAGGTATTTTTCAAAACAAACAACTTCCGACTGTGAATGTGTCGTGTGTTTTTGAACGATTGCAGTAATTGTGTTTGTTTTTTGGCGGCTTGTGTAGAAGTATTTGGTGACAATGGGTAACCGAATCACGAAGTCTCAACACTGGAATGTAGTAGTGGATTTTGTTTTCACGGCCTGGCACCAAATAAGACTGATCCCCACCTTTGATCAACCCTTTCATAATGACATAAAAAATAAATGTTTCAAGTTTCTTGCTCAGCAATTGGCTCATGCTCTTCACAAAGAATGCTTTAAAGAGGAAGAATTGGAACAAATTTTCGATCAGTAAGGCAACAGCTAAAAATTTGTCACGAAATACATTTCGATTACTTGATTCTTAATTGAAATTGTGTAAATGAAACATAGACTGATATATAATTCATATTTTTGTTTACAGGGTGCTTGTATTTCTAATCGACAGTAGTGAAATGAAGATGTGTGTTTCCATATTAGAGAATCAAATGCCAGGACAAGTTTATTCTTCTTCTGAAAGCTAGCTGAGAAGGATGATAAAAACAAAGCTCTCTAATTGAACTGACGGTAACGAGCAAAAATAATGACGAAGAAAAAACAAAGTTCACAAAATGTCAAACTGTATTCAAAACTAAAAGTATACTATAGGTCTCATTAGTTAACTATAGTGCCAATATCATGCTCAGGTCAGTTGTATATGCACAACAACAAAAAAGTAAAAGTTCAAATTCAAAACTGAATTAGGTACAAGAGTCAACAAAGTTTGGGTTGAAACATTGTATAAGCATATTTAGCAGAATTCAAGATTTTTTTAATACCTAATTAAGTTTTGTTCTTGCAAAGAATTTGTTACTCTGTTTAGCCTAGAAAAATGCTCTCTCTCCCTTAACAATAATAAGTACTATTTTCTATATAATATATTTCTTCAGTTTGAATACTTTAAGCGTCGTGTGAGTGTGAGAGAATCACAAATTATAGATTAGAAGATTAGATAAAATATTTGAACTTGTCCTAATGAATACTGATTGTGTATGATTGTAGATTACTATAAGTTTAATTTTGATCGACTGATCTTACCTCAAGATTATTTTCAATACTCTAAATATTTGATAAATCCTTTTTGAAAAAGTACCTATATAATTATGATTTTCGATCTCTATTTGACTCCATTGTGCCATGGACAAAGTGTCGTCGGTTCACAGGAGAGTATGTAGTAAGTACCACAGAATTAAGTTTGGCTTTGTTACCGGTAACTTACTTATCTTGTAATTGTTAGAAATACTTATAAACATAAGTACGAGTAGAACTTTAAGTAGGATACAAAAGAGATTTGTGCAAAATTGTAATTGATTTTAATCTTTCGAAATTGTAAATGCGATTTGGTCATTTCCCCATTATTCATTATCAATTCAAGCGGAAGTATTGAATTTTTACTGTACAAGCCCTGTGTTTTTGTTTCTTTCCAAATGTAAGTTATATTCTAGACCAAAACTTTTGGTATTATCAAGATAATTCACAATTGCAAAGTTTAGATCTACCCACCATGTATACTTTAATTACTTTATACCAATTGATAATAGGTTATTTTGTGTACTGACTTACGGTCGTCACCAAAGTTTAAACAAAATGTATCTTGACCTTTGAAGTCTTATACACATTATTATATTATATATTAAATATTAAATATATTAGCGACTAAAACATATTATATTTTATGAAGCCTAATTATATTTTTGCATGTTCATCTGCATGCATGTATGTAGCTTTTTCAAAAATAATTGTGGCCAATTCAAAGTTTGAATAAACACATTTAACTTTCTATACTTTCTAAACGACAGAGTTGTGGTAAATGAAATAGATTTGTCATGAGTATAAGTATACAGTTACAAAATTCATATTGATTTTCTGATGCAGTACAACATTCATTTATTCATGAGTTAATATCTACATAAACACCATACTGACAGCAATCATTATTCACTCCTACAAATTACTTGGTCCCAACGTTTCAACAGGAGGGAAGAGGAACGTATATTTGTATTCTGAAATTATTCAATCACAAGATCTGTTTCACCAGATTTGGTTATCAATTGAACTGTGCTTCCACTTTTGGGAGTATCGTCACCAGCCATCCATTTTTCGAATAATCTATATAAAAAATAGGGTCATTTTAATGTCGAATTCATGCAAGTACAAATGACAATGATTCGAAGTAGAAAATCTTAAACATTAGATACCTTGCAACGAATCCGAGTGGAGTCCAGGTCGATGTGTCAGCATTTGGCATCCATTTCCTGTTCATTGGCGTATCTATATACATACGTAAATGTGGTGTTGTACTTTTCTGTACAGTTACATTTTCATAAAATAAAATAAATAAATTATTAATTACTTGCCTAATGTAACAGGTAAGATAGCTAGTGCTCTAGCTCCTTTTGGTAACCCTCCCTTTTCTGCTCCAACACTGCTAGTTAAATGATGTACAGCTGCCTATAAATAAATTAATAATCTGAATGCTTAATCCTTTCCTTAATATGAGTGACTGCAACTTACACAAACTGATAATTCTTTTACAACAGGACAAATACCTTTGCCATTCCATAGCCGATCATTCCAGGGGTTGGTTTCAATGCGGGTTGTGCTCCAGTAAAAACCAAAATCCCATCTTCTTTGAGGAAAGAAGGAGCTATACTTGCAGCGATTACAGAAGATAAAACGCTTTGTTGTAACATGAGTTCCGTATTCTTGATGAAATCTTTGGATGCTGCATTTCCTCCAGCCCATCCACCTATACATAACAAATAACAAGTAAATCGTAAATAAACATTGAAAATTATATGCCATACATTGTCTGTAATAATTACAGACTGTAATTTACAGTGTAATCACTAATTACGCACCAGCAACACAAAAGATTCCATCTAAACGTGTTCCATCTCCAAGTTCTTTAGCAAGCTCCGTTTTCAATGTTTCGGCCTGTTTCCATTCAAAGAAACAGAAAAGCGAGCAGTCATTATAAAATTGTCGATAAATCTCAACGTATACAAAGTGAATTACAGTTTAAACAAAGAGAAAGTACGAAAATAACTACTACAAAATTTCCTTTTTACATTCGTATATTATTAGAGTGCTTCAATTTTGCATGCAAATGTTAGGTGCATAATATATTCTAACTTGCTCAGTAGGAGTGACAGTAACGTCGACTAACAGATTAGCATTGGCTCTGTCGTTGACGTGAACATCAACGCTTACAACCCACCAACCTTTGGACAAAAAATATTCGACACATTCCGCACCAAGGGCACCTCGACCTCCATACACTAAAACTCGTCCAACGGAAGCCATAATATTTCTTGGAACTGTATTAAAAAAAAAAGATAACACAATAATTATATAAAAATGTCTGATGCCTCGCATAATTTAAGATTGTACAATTCTGCTGAAGGGCTCGAAGAGAACTAAACAAGAAATAAGCGATCACAAATTCAGTATAGCATGTAACACAGAGAGAGTTTTTGTGGAGATAATAATTATTGACCTTGAAGTTAATATGTCGACTAGACTAGATTGAATTGAAGTGATTGACAGTCAAATTGACTCAATCATCAAAATGCACAAAAAAAAATCCCACCACAAATTGTAAAATGTACTAACGACATGTAAATTACACGCCTGATTGAAAAGAGAAAGGTCAATAATTACTCAAAAATTGTGTAAACAAAAAGGAACTTACCTATACTTAACCGCAATTGCTGATTGTTCTGTAACTCTGGCTGGACAGCTCATAAAATGACTTTCTGACAAAATTCAAATGAGGTTTTTTTGAGGAATTAAAATTCTATGGCTTTGAAATGAGTGGAAAAATCGGATTTGAATGTGATTCCAATTTTGTGATTGTCAAAGTTTTCTTAGTTTTCTAAAAGTTATCTGTGCTCTCAAAATGAATAACGTGTTTTCAAGTAATGCAGATTTTCTTCCCCAGTTTAAAGCGATCGGGCAGAGTTTGAAAAGGTAACCCTTCAATTTAATACCTATTTAGATAATGTCCATAATCAATCGGATCTGATTGCGTAAGTTGAATTACAAATTATTATTGCAAATTGCAATTTCAATCTTTACAATGTTTTTTGTTTGTATTTTTTACAGGCGATTTTTTCGTAAACCTAATGTATCTGATGCAATAGAGCAATACGGTATTTAAAAAACTGAAGATTATTTATTTAAATAATACTTGATCTAATTCTTCAACACATGTATTGTGTGTATTTGTAGAAGTTTTATGTCAAGAGCTTCAACGAGAAGAACAACCCGAATTCGCTGCGATTTGCTGTCTTGAGGCTGCTCGATGTCAAGAAACACTACTAAATCCGATTCCACAGGCTAATTTACTTGTCAAAGCAGCCAAATTGTTTTTGCAAGCTCGAAATTCTTATAAATACTTTCAACAAAATTATGAGGAGGATAAATTGAAGAATGAAAGAGAACATGCTTCATATGGTCATTGTCAGGTAAAATTCAATATGAGAAATCGCACACTAACAATAAGTGTTCAAGTACAATAAGGTTATGATTCCTTTATTAAGTATGTGCATGTAAATTGAATCTTGTATTTAGATGGCAATTCAATGCCTTGACCAAGCTGCAAAGATATTTAAAGCTCAAAAATATTTTGGACTATGTCTTGTCATAACTATGCAGGTAATTAACATCATTTCAAAATAACGTTGAATTAGAAACTTTCCTTTCGTACATATGTGACATAACGCTTTAAATTCGCCCAAATGTTCATTTTAATCAGATTGGAGAAGCCCTGTACAATGAAAAAAGCTACGGAGAAGCATTGAAACACTTTAAATCTGCTCTGGATATTACAAAAACAAATTTTACTCTGGGGGATCAGCTGATAACACTCGGTCAAGTTTTGAAATGTAAAGTGAAACTAACAGAATATGAAAGTGTTTCTAAAATTGTAAGTGATATGTTAGCAACTTTAAATCAACATCGTGATGAAATCCCTCAGGATCTGTGTAATTTCTTCATTCAAAGGCAAAGTTATTCTATATACATAGTCATTTATACTCATATAATTACAACAAATGTAATGAATCAAAATTTCTTGTATACAGATTTGAAATCACAAGAGTTTGCCTAATTCTTATTCTGGGCGTCAACACTGTGGATTTGGTCAAATTTATTTGGCCGGATGGATTGAGTGGTGGTCCGAGTGAAGGGAATGCAGAACGCAAGACAGTCCTAATTCATTTAAAATCCTTGGTCTTAGCCGTTCAACATGGATCTATCAATGAAATCAAAGCTGTACAAAATAATTTGTCATGTATACTAAATGAAACTCAACAGGATTTATTCTCTGTTTTGATACAGATGCAGTCGTAGTCGTAAGTCGTATTGTTGTATCAATTTATTTTGCATGCTATAAAGTCAAATCATGAGTAGTCTCGTCTATAGTCAGTATGCTCTTTTGAAAACAACTACTGTGTAGATATTACTAGATATACATGCATAGATTATACTCATATCATGTGATGGTGGACTGTTAAAATTACCACAGTATTCCTCTACAGTTTATTTAGGGATGAAAATAGAAATGAAATATATACATGTCTTATTTATGTTATGTAAACAAAGCGAGCTCTGAGAAATTTAAAGTTTAAAGTAACTGTTAAACTGTGATAAGTACTCCCTATTTTTAATAGAACGTACACATTTTTATTTATGTATATGAATAATAAATATTTGTCTTTTCTCCTTTGGAAATGTATCTAATTCATATTGAATATGTATTTGCAATGATAACGTGTTTGCTCATGAAACTGGTAAAGGTCAGTAATATTTATTCAATCATTTCAATTACAATTTCTTTGTACATTTGATTGCGCTTCAATTGTGTCTCCAATTTCCAGCGGATTTTGCCTGTGTACAGAATGTACAGATGTATAGAAAGATATAAAAGCAAATATTTTAAATGTAAAAATTACAAAAATATAAAAGCAGTTGGACATGAACGTCAAGGGTTTGATACTACGCATGAAATGTTTAGCCTTACCCCGAAAACGATTCGTAATAATAATCCATTATGCTAGCATTAATTAAATTTAAAAAAGTCAAGAGACCAACCCTCCGTTTCGTAGCCAATGAAAAATATAGACCTAAACTATAAACGAAAATGTATCATGTCCTAATCGTATTTTAGCCGTCTCGCATTGAAAGATCAGTCAACTTGACAAAAGTACATCACACCATACTCCAAAAAAAAATTGGATTACATCACATCAAGAAATGATGAAACACATTGATCTACGTTTTCCGTTAAACCGTCATGTGTCATGAAATAATCATTTTCCTTTAAAAGTAACCTAAGTTTATTAGGCTATCTCAACTTGTAGAATTGAAATGAGGGCGAACCAATGAATATCAATGCATTAGGGATAAGTGTTCGCCATGAATGAATATATGTATATTCTGTATACCTAAAAATGTACTAATGTAAACAAAGATTTGATTACTAGAAATCATGGACAAGTCAAAGAACGAGAGCTTACGTGACGTTAAAAGAATACTAATGATAAAAGTGTCTTGTATATGTAGCTGTCTTTAAAAAATAGCTTCATTATATAAAATATAAAACTTTGACAATTTTTCCTCATCGTTAACGATATTTTAAGTGTGCTCGCAGTTCAAAATGTGTATGTTATCATTTTTTCTCAAGGAAAATTGCATCGCAGACGATTTTTAACTTGCCATTCAGGCAGACAGCGCACGAGTCATTATAGAAGACGTACGCAAGTTGTTATGTAGTGACATAAGATTCTTTTCTGAGAAACGAGATGAGACTGTTTGGGTAAAGTATCTCATAAAAATGTGTGTACTGCATACTCTACTCCCTTTGTGAAGATGAACTGGAACACTACGCATATAGTCATAGTATACAGATCTAAAATGAGGCTGGGCATGAAGAGAGAGAGAGAGATCGCAGAATGAAAACGAGCACACTCCACTTTGATACTCGTACTTTGAACATTTTGATCTTGAGATTAGAATTCCAACTCTAAATTGTTCTTTCTTTATTACTATACCCTTCATGTTATACATACTTGGTTACTATCTATATTAAACTTGTACACACAGCGTACGTCATTCTCTAACGAAGGGGGAACTGAGATAATTTTTTTTCCTCTAGATTAGCCACCCACAGTTAATTGATTTATCCTTCAATCTAACCTTTCCTTTTTTTTGCACTATACTCAGTATAGTATACTGAGTATTGCCAATCAATGAACAACACAATACAATGCAGCTATAAAGTAAAGTACTCAAATACTTTGCCGTAATCAAAACTTTAGTTCATCTGTATCAGTTTGAGTTTAAAACGTAAACGGTTAATAACTATAAAACTCTCGTCCAATTATTAACTATACATCATAAAAAAATAAACTATAATCAGGAAATGTGGTCAGGATTGGATTCTATCGTTGGAAATACTCCCACTGGAGAAGATTACTATAAAATTTTAGGATGCTGTGACAATGCTTCGGTTAGTTCTCCATTTTGATCTATATATTTCTCTAAATTTTTAACTATACTATATTTAAATATTTAATCCCTATATAATATATATGTTATATATTTCTATTGTTTACTTTTATACCTGACCTTCACAAACCAAACTGTGCTTAACTATGTATGTATTTGTAAGAGTTGTAGTGGGATATCAGAGATGACAAAAACAAATAGAAATTAGAGGGAAATTGTACGGAAACGTGCAAATCGTCAATCGGAATTTAAAAAACTAATTCGAAATTTTAAAAGTGATTGAAACTTTTTTTGTTTTAAGATATAGATTTACTTGAATTTTGGAGAAAGTCTTCTTTCACTCTCGCGAGAACTCGCTAGTTTGATGTAGATTCTTTCTGTATTCTTATATTTTTTTGAAAACATCTTTCCAGGTTGACCAGATTACGGCCGAGTATCGAGTGAGAGCTTTGAAATTCCATCCTGACAAAAATCCTGGAAATGAAACTACATTAGTGCAATTCCAGAAACTTCAGGTAAATTTGGAATGAATTTTCTTTACCCAGTTCTGTTTTGGCTGATGGCAGCTCACAATGAATCTCATGGTCATATATATCACACATCATCACATGTAATGATTTTCTCAATTTTCAATGTCTGTATATATAGGAAGCTCGAGATACTCTGTCGAACCCTGAAAAGAAAAAAGAGTACGATCAGTGGAGAAAATGTGGTATCTCATTGACATTTCAGCAATGGAAGAATCTAAACAATCGTTGTCAAATGGTAAAAAAAATATACCTAACAAAATATTTAAAATATTGAACATCTTTTCACTCCGAGACTCGGAGTCCGACTGTATCTACTGATTGTAAAATTATATATACATGTTTACCACTGTTTATAGACAATGCACTGGGCGACACCAACTCGAGACATGATGGTTGAAGACTGTCCAAATTTACCTCGAGAAAATGACCTACAACACCAAATGTCGAGCGTTTTGAGTGGTACGTCATGCAAAGGTCAACTTGGTGACATTGCATGGGGAAGCACATGTGGACAATCATGGGAATCAGATAGTCAACGAGGCGTCTACAATCAATTTCGAAATTATAAAATATAAATGTTATGAAACAAATAATAATTTTCCTTAAAAAAATATATTGAAATATATTCTAAGGATATTATTTGTATATTGATTCGAGTTTTCAAGCGAGAAGACACTTTTAACTTTAAGATTAATTTTGTTTTACATTTACTTGACGGATTTCTTATTTTTTTTACATTCTAGAGTTTTATATAATATGCAATATTGCCTGTAAGTATTTCAGCGATTTTTTTCACACAGTTTCAGTTACGTTTGTCATATATAGTCAATAGTTAATTATACTTTAATTCAAAAAAAGCTGTAAACACTTGATAACAAAGGGAGCAAACGTTTACTGTATAAATCTATGTACCTAAAATGAAGGTGAACGCTATCATCATTACTTATATATAAAGCAGCAAAGTTGTCAGTGTGTGTGTGTGTGTGTCTGTCTGCCATATGTACGCATGTAATCAAATGGGCCGAAAACTAAAAGTCGACCTGGGGGCTACGCTTTTGAGGGCAGGTCAAAACTAATGGGTGCGTTATGACCACAGTGGTCACATTATATTTAAGGGACGCA
>JAIUND010004440.1:0-12007 GCA_034699125.1 Gisinianus flammeolus | reverse complement strand
AGGTGATTACTTGCCTACATTTTATCTATCTGTCCAGGCCAAATTTATCAAAGGTCAAATGAAATTGTGTTTAAATTCGATAAATTGTGGTTACAGAGGCTCTTGAAGAGGCTGATGATCAATCCAACGAACTTTCCAACTTGGAAAAAGTAAGCGCTTTCTTCTGGGAAATAATTTTATTTATATTGGGGTTTCATACTTATCTACTTTACGTTATTCATCTGTGTATTATCCGGATACTTATTAATACTTTCCTATATAATAGATACTTTAAATTTTGAAATATAGAGTTCATTAGTATTTTAAAAGTCATAAACATTCGGGCTTTGGAAAAGCATTAGTATACTAAAAAAGGGGTTGCTGACAGGACTTGTACTCCTCTTCATAATTAATACAGTATTCAAACACACCTGCAAACAATTTTATAAAGTAATATTACTACTCTTACTCTGGTCTTTTTGTAAAAAGAACTCCTTACTTACATAAGACATTTCTTCCTTCGTATTTTTTTATAATATATAATTCTTCATCTCGTCTCGGTTATTACAGATATATTATATTGCTTTGCATTTTGGTGTCTAGAAAACTTGGAAAGTATATGTCCCGTCAGTTTTTTTAATACAACTGATACAACATATACATTCCTTAGAAAATATTTATATTGTACTAACATTACTAAAACACGACAATTGATTTATGGCATAAATTTTAGTTTTGACATTTACTATACTTGACTGCACTTTAAGTAGAAAATTGAAGGGTGGTGTTGTATTTTAAAAAAATCATGACTGAATACTCGTAATGAACGATGAGGAGCGATAAATAAATTATATGCAAAGGCTAACAGCATCAGCTTGTAAGAATGGAAAGGATTAAATTTTCTAATTTCAGTATTACATGTGTATATTTTAATATAGATTTTATGTAGGTATTTTTATTTCTCGGGAAAAATGTATACATTTTGTATAATTGTCTTATATAACTTATTAGGAGAAAGATATCCCAATAGAGGCTTTGTTGGCAATGTATGGTTACAATGATCAAAATGATCCAAATGAGGATGATGGTGATGAGGAGGAGGATGAGGAGGAGGGTCAAGGGGAACCAGATGAAGAAATCAAAAATCAGGTACATGGATCCTTTATAGTGGACAATAATTCACATGAGATATATGATTAATTGTTTTTCTTTGTGAAATTATTGCAGTTTTATTCAAACTTTTTCTTATTAATTAATTTTAGTATCTGGTAGTATCAGAATGCGAGTACAGCTCTGTAGCATGCAAAAGCTTCTTTGAATAAGTATTTCTTTATTAGCACTAGCAAGCTCAATTGTGTTAGAATAGTAATCACAGTCTTCTAGATTATTTATATGCTTAATTTTTTGTAGATATAATTTTAATGTATATAAAACGAAATCTCATTGGTCTTAATGATAAGACTTGATTACACTTGTAGGAAACGAAATGGACCGTATATGTAAAAAATAGTTAATTACCTATAAATCATAAAACATACAAGTCATAAAAGTTTTATGATAAAACTATACCAGGACAGAACTTTCTTTATTGAATTTGTTTCCTGTGCATTTGTAAAATACTTTAAATAGCTTTGTACATATTTTTTTTATTACTTGTAGTTGTTTTGATTTTTGTTTGCTGACCAACATTAACCGCTTTTTATTGAACAGTTTGTGTTAGAAATTATAATTAAGCTTAATTAAATGCATGGTAATATCAAAAAAAAAAATTCCGCAATTGTTTTAGTATTGTGTCTACAGTCTACACAGTGTGTCGTGATGGCGAAAGTTCATGCAATAAGCTTGAAATTATTTAATGGTTTCATTAAATATTTAGCAAATTTAGTCTTTTAAATGCCTACATGATGTACTTCTGTGTAATTCTAGGAGGACGTGACGTTAAAAAAAGAAGAAATATCTGGAGATATATTATTATCTGAACAAGAGGAGCAGGAAAGTGTGAATATTGAAGAGATGCCTGGTCCAGAGGCAGGACCAGTACCAGAATCAGAAGAGCCACCAGAGGAAGTTGAAATGGAATTAGAGGAAGAAGAGAAAGAGCCTCGCTCAATGTTACATGAACTATATAAAGATGATCCAGCCGTCACTGGTAAAGAACTTTTTTATGGACCAATTTTGTTCCCACTTAATATGTACATACTACTACATAATTAAAATTAATTAAATTAAATAATTATGTGGTACAAAACTAGAGGATATTTTTAAATATGTTTCAATAGGTCCTCGTAATTTGAGATCTGGTTCAAGGCAGCATAGTGAAGAAGAAGAAGATGAAGAGGAAGAAGATTGCGATTATAGTCCAGAAGAGGAAGACTGGAAAAAGACAATAATGGTTGGCTCTGACTATCAAGCTGCCATTCCGGATGGTTTACGGAACTACGATGATGCCATGCCATATGAAAATGAAGACAAATTATTATGGGATCCCGCTTCATTAACAGAAAAGGTTTGTTCTGTTTAATGATAATAATTTTTATTTTATTTTGTTTTAGAGTTTTTGCAATCTGATTTTTTCTGAACATTCCATCTAGGACGTAAGAGAATACCTTGCAGAAGTTCAGAACATTCAAACAGCATCAACACAAGGAGTAGAACTGATTCCACGAGGATCTCACGTTCGAGACGACGAGCAGGTATTCTCAAATTATTGTTGATGGTGCTTTATACGAAGAGGAAGGATTCTAAAATTGACCTCCCTTCGTGTATATTGTATATAATATACACCATAGAACATGTGTTCACATGAGAGTAATTTTCTCTTCGATATACACTGTAAAGGACAAAACGATTAATTAGTTTTTACTTCTCTATAGGCTCTCTATTTATTATTGCAATGTGGACACAACAAAGAAGAAGCAATTAGACGACAAAAAATCAATTTTGTGTCGTCAACAGACTGTATGAGTCTATGGTCGGAGGACGAATGTCGAAATTTTGAAACTGGCCTTCGGCAATATGGCAAAGATTTTCATTCAATTCAACAACATCGAGTAAGGATAATTAATACAAAGTACTCTATAACTTGACTCACTCATTGGTTCAATATACTTGACATTATAGAAAATTTATAGTATTTAAGTAAATAATATAATATTTTTGTCTTGAAATTACAGCAGGTTCGAACACGGTCCGTCAGTGAGCTTGTTCAGTTCTACTACTTATGGAAAAAAACAGGTAAATATAAATTGTTGTCATTCTGATTTACGACTCAATCACAATTAGTCGTAGTATTAATAAATCTTATCTTTCCTGTAAATACATGTGTGGTAAATTTTTTTTCAACAGAACGGCATGATGTCTTTGCAAATAAAGCCAGGTTAGAAAAAAAGAAATACACTCTTCATCCCGGCACAACGTTAGTACAAAAAAAAACTTTCAGCTCATTATATATAAAGTGTATCATTATTATTTATAAATAATAAGAGTAAATAAATTTACTCTTGTATGAGAGTAAATAAATTTACTCTTGTATCAGAGTAAATAAATTTACTCTTGTATCAGAGTAGAAAAGAAATACGAAATATTATTTCGGAAATAAAATGTTGATGCAAGCAGTAACAACAAAAAGGGATTACGCTATAAATAAGTAGTAACAAATATATATTTGATGTTGAGTTTGTATGATTTTTAGAGATTTTATGGAGCGCTTCTTGGACGAGCAAGACAGTCCTGTATCATCTCCAAGTGTGCATTCTTTATTGTCCGGTGACCCTAAGCGGCAAACGCGTACACCTCCTCCTAATAACTATAATGATTCGGAGTTAATTACAGCTGATGAAGCGAATTTAATTTCAAGTCATTTTGAGGAAATTGCTCGTCATTTGGATAGAGGTTTTTACATGGCTTTTTATTTTTTAAATATACTTAGTTTTTGTTGCAATTAAAATTTAAAAAAAGTTCTTACCAAAAGGAATATATTATTAAAAGTAAAATTTATTGTTCCATCTTTTAAAGATAGCTTAGAGTCACTGGCTAGACTGGCAGCTTCTGGAGTAAAACCACCTAATGGAATGTCTTCAGCAACAGAAACTGTCGGTGGTCCACTTAGTCGGAGCTCTGGAAATTATTTATCGCCTGGTGAAACTTTGTTGGCGCACTCAAATGCTCAGTCCTTGACCCAGTGACGACTCATCAATATTCTTCCGGTGTTTTTTGTTACTCGGTATTTGCCGTCCTCATCTTTATTAAGTCAATCATCCGCGCATATACACACACATATATATATATATCTGTATAAATATATACAAATACAAAGTATCGAATAAATCGCAGTAGGCTATCTGCACAAATGCAATATCAACTAGAAATTGGATTGACAAGATTTTCAACAACCAACAACAGGATTTGTTAGAAAATAAGTAGTATAAAATAAATATATATATATAAGGCAAGAAATCTCAAACAATATTATTATTATTAGTAAATACTACTAAATACACTTTATTCAGTTGTTTTGAGAGAATCGTGAATCAATGTAAGAATTTAAATATAAATTTATAATAATAATAATAATTTAGTCCTAAGCTACAGCAGAATTTTCCTGGACAAATGCCACTGCAAATAAAACTATAACATGTTGATAATTTATCCAAACATTCATATGTATACTAGTACAGTACATATTTGAAAGATTCATTCTAAATTAAAAAAATTATTATTTGTAAATAATAATATTGTGAAATGTATTACACATTTCACGACTTAAGTACATATTTACGAGGTCCATAGGCAGGGAGTCCCAACTAGGGACATATCTTTAATGTTTCAAAAAAGTACCTATAGAAAAAGGAAATTACTTTTTTTAAAGATGTATGCATTTCTCATTGTTGCATGGCAGAACCGAAACTGCGTACAAAATGTTGTAACTATTTAATGTCAGATATATACAGTCAGAATACTATGAGTAAATAAGTAAAAGCGTATTTAAATAATGCGTACAATTTTATTATTATTATCGCAGTTGTTGCATACATTGCGAATTGTTTTTTTTTATAGATAAGCTAAGTTTCTTGTAACAATCAAGTATGCATTGCTATTTTCCGTACATGATACATTGTATTAGATATACTTGTAAGATTATGGAATAAGTAAATAATATTATTATACTTAAGTACTTAAATAACTATTTAAAATTATGCTACCAAATTATTCTAAAATATAATATTTAGTAATGTGCATACGTTTTACATGCATGATATTTATTCCTACCATGCTGGACAAGAACTTTTGTTGACGATTTTCCTGTTTGTACTATATTGTCCTTTATCATATTTTTTCACAAATTTGTTCCCTTGTGTTATTGTTTTTCAGCGTTTTGTTTTTCTCCCATATATAAGTATGGAGTTCGTGTGCATGTAATGAGTTGTATAATAATAATAAGTAATTATCCTGAATAGTATATATATATTTAAATAATAATTGTTATGTATTCTACTAGTAATATGATATGGAACTATTAATAAGTAAGAATTAAATATAAATTATATAATAAAATATAAAATAAATATAATTATAATATAATTATGCATATTATGCATATTTATTTGCTTAGGATATGTCATCGTGTACATTATTACCTAAAGTCAATTGTCTCAAGTAGATTTTTCGTTCACTTCTACCAATAGTTTGTCCAAGTAGTCCTTTCTGCATCTCAAATGATTAGTAAGCGCATCTTTCTCCAGGCACATATCTTGTTTGACTGGGATGGATGCCAGTGTGGAATCTAACTTTGTATTCCGTACCTTCAGTTTTAAATACTCGTCATATTCATTTTGCATAATCGAAAATCGGTAGGACTGGAGATCCAATTTATTGATAGATTTCTATATGACAAACGACAAAATGATTCATATTAATTAATTAAAAAGAAGTGTACATACTTAAATAATGTGTATTTATAAAGGGAACACATTAACAGTATGCACACATACGTCTAGATCAGCCACATCGTCTGAATAGTAAGGATGTATAAGTCTATCATCTAATATTTCCTTTTTCGTAGTGTCATTTTCATTGATGAGCTCATTTATTTCATGATGTAAGGAAGTAACACCAATACACATGTCCTTTATAGATTTGACATCCGATTCCAGTTGAGACACTTGTTGACTTTTTAATAGCCTTCTATTCTCTACTTCAGCTAAAGCACCAGTAATATTTGAGCCAGCAGGTAAACACGTATTCAACAATTTACATATTGCTCCCAACTTGTTCAAAGTTTTTCTTGTTTCCGAATCAAATGATACATTTGAATCAATATCAAATTCAGGTTTAGATAACACGTTCTCTATTGATGTAGATTCAAGTGTCGCTGTTTCCACTAATAAGTTCAAGTTACGCTCTGCCATTCTAATTGCTATAAAGTATTGATTAAAGATTAATTTAATTTAATTTAATTGTTCACAGTATATACGTATAGTCACAGTGTGAACTTCACAGTTCACACGAAATCAATTCTCGGTGATAATCTTAGGAAGAAGAGGGGGAACTCTTCACAGAAAATTGGGAAATTGAAATGAAGGATTTGAATGACATGCGACACCCTGCAAGGATTGTAAAAATTCTTGAACGGCCAATTCACGTGGTTTAGTTGCGGCTCAAAGCGCGTGCATTTGAATTGCGTGTACGTGACATGGGCCAACAGTCAATATTAAAGCACTAGAGTAAAAGGTGAAGGAGCCAAGGAAAACCAAGGAGAAACAGGGTGTCGCATCTTATT
Organism: Gisinianus flammeolus; assembly: GCA_034699125.1. Lineage (NCBI taxonomy): Eukaryota > Metazoa > Arthropoda > Collembola > Symphypleona > Katiannidae > Gisinianus > Gisinianus flammeolus. Next base: position 5,250 of record JAIUND010004440.1, on the reverse strand, counting down.
CAAATCGAGTTTTTAAAGCACACGAGTAAACGAGAAGTGGAAGGCAAGGACAGTCTAGGGTGTCGCGTCTCTTTTAAATCCGCCACAGCCTCTTGTTCCCACTTTTATAAAGAGAGTTCCCCTCTTCCTATACTCTTTGAATTTCGTCAATTGACGAAATTCCGGTCGTTTGACATTAGGCATTGAACCCTCCAAAATCAGCATTGAGCACATTACCATCGATGAGATTCCTATATTTTTTTAAAGAGCCAAAGCACATTAGATTTCATTGGCCCCTCGTTTTTTCCGGAAATAAAAAATCCTATAATGTAGAGGAGGTCATTCTACACAAGTTTGATATATGACACGAAGCAGGTTTTCCGTCTCGTTCTCCCGGAAAAAAATCGGAACGAAAAATTTAGTAAGGGGGGGAGAGTAGGAGAAAATTTAAACTTTGGAATTTTTTTTTTCTTACGGTTTTTTTTTCGAAATGAGACTTGAAACTTTGCAGGTGGTCTTCTGGGGTACTCAGGTCAGTTTTAAATTAATTTCAGATTTTTCGGCCGGGTATTTTAGGAACCGGGTATCGCCTCAGACTTTCTTCGGGAGATGACCTAAACCTGCATCGATTTCAATGTTTAACTGCGTAGGATGGTGCATCTTGACCTCCTTACCAATGTTTATATTGACGTCAAACCGAATTTCCTGGTAGTTCGGTTTTTAAATCCGAATCCGTAACAATTCGGATTTTTTTTCGCCATGGGGGTCATTTTGACGACTTAAAATCTGAAAAAATTCAGAGCGATATACTCTTCTGGTCCAAATGACTACAAAAAGCGGTTTGACCTGGACAGGTCACTGTTGTTTTTACCCGATGTATAGGTCAAGCCGCTTTTTGTAATCATTGACACCAAATCTATCAGAAAAAGTCTTATAGTATGTAAAAGTCTTATAGTATGTAAATTACAATTGTATGAATATGCTTAATTAAAATGTTCTATTGTATCTTCAAGAACTGCATCAATTAAGTAAGTGTATGCTAATGCGGTACCTATTATAACTCCGCGTTATGAAGTTTGAACTTGAGGTTATGGAATAAATTGTCTGATTACATATTTATTTTTCCAAAATTACACATATCTGTATACTGTATATGCATGTCTATACTCACTTAAATTACTTACGGTATAAAATGAATCTGCAATTATCCATAATTTAACTCATGTATTTATTTAACCTGTAAATAAGGGTTCTAAACTGCATACATTTTATTTAATCTATAAGTATATACAGCCGATCCAACTACCTTGAAGTATATGTATAAATAAGCAATCTTTTCTAGGTTGGTGAATTAAATTAACCTGTGTGGTTGTTTGCCTACCACACAGCTGTCATACTAACTAAATGTAATACATTGTGCATACATCGTTCATTCCTATAGCTATATTTATATAAAAATCAAGATATGATTGATATTTTTCTGGCAGAGTCAGCGTTCATTAGTTTCAGTTGCATATTATGTACTTTGTTTAACCATATTATTGTACAGTGTCTTGAAAAACATGTACGCTAAAGAGGTAGTTCATCACCAGTTCTAAGAGTTGTAAATGATTGATAGTAAGGAGACGTTACTGTGGATAATTAATTGATGAAAATAGATATGTATTTTGGAGGAATTTAACAGTTGTGGTGTGATTACTGCTTACTTAAATATACAGTACGATCATCGTTTATAATAATTTTCTCCACATTCATAATACATATAATAATATACCTATACATACGGAAACGTAAAAGTATGTATATGTCATGCATGCGTGCAGTCACTCGTTTTTAGTGGTTATCTATTTTCACTGGGCATATTGGCTCTAAGATTCGGTTAAATAAATTGTGAAAAGTGAACAGTTGAACAGCAACAGAATTTAACAGCAGATTCGAGTCGAGTGTCAGCCTGTTGTACTTAATTACGTATACAAGTTTGTTAATTAGAATTAGTAAGTATAAATAATGTGAACAAAATATTATTATTACATATTAATAGATTCCTTGGAACAAGCTGTTGTTGCTTGAAAATTTTCACTATATTATTATTTACTTTACATGTTACAAAGCAATTTTAAATATAGATTTGACATTCGTCTTAAATTGTTGCCTAATCAAGTTTTAGTTAAATTTTGTTCCCCCTTTTAATGCTGACAGTTTACCACCATTTCAACAATTAAATATACGTTTGTTTGACTTTCTTTGATTATGAATTGCGAGAATGTTGAACTTGATTCGTCATTGTTTGCCGTCAATATCATCAACCATCAAATTAAGGTATTGTGTAAAAAAATGACTTAAGTCATTAAATTTAACATTATATACACCAACATTAAGGTTTAGTTCGTTGTTATGTTTTAATGTCCATGTGGTCTTGGATCATTCTGCTGGAATTTCATTAAGTACAAATTGCAATTTACAATAATATAGCAATAATTTGTACACAAGCCGTACACGTTGGAAATTCCAACTTGGAATATAATTGATATAGTTAAACATTAAACGAGAACTAACTATTTGAAGTTTGACTGAAATTATATGAATAATGAGGATCGAAGGTAGAACTGATACGTGTAAACCGTACTTGATAAGTACATACTACACATAGTTAATTATAATTGTATCAGTTCTACCGGAGGCCGAATTATGATATATAATTATTAATTAATCGTGTGCAAGTTATAGAATACAAATTCAAAGAAGTGATATTATATTTTGACATATAGTTTCGGTAACGTGTGTGATATAGACTTGAATCTAAATTTTCTTTCTTTTCCTAATTATTATCTAAATAGGTGTTCCCGATCAATAACTTCTGACATTCAACAAATCTGTTTACATACTATATGCACATTTGCTCAATATGTATATACAGTCTATATAGAACCGTACGAGATAAATGTACGGGACTTGACATAAAGATAAACTAATTATTGTTAACTAATTCTAGTATCAGGAAATCAAGATTTTTCTTTTGTAAAAAAGACAGCAAGGCTATATATTCAAATTATATAGGTATTATATACCTTACTGAATATTAAGTTGGGGTATTTTTCATATAGCCTCGGCCTTGTACGGTATACATTCATTGTATTTATAGTATAAATCATCGAATAAGTATTTCTTCTAATAGAATGTGGAACACTTGGAAATCTATAGTGGAGCGATCTTTATGTGTAATAAATTACATCTTTGGTATAAATTTTATACCCATATGTAAAAAAATCTGAAAGTTTGAAAGGGAAGAGTATTGTATATAGTATAAACTAAATACCGCAAGAATTAAATAAGCAAACTAATTAATTGTCGATTAAATTAAAACGGTGCCATTAAGTACGAGCATGATTGATTTTTGGTATTAATAGTACATACTATTAGTATAATGGAAACTTTTGAGGTAGACTTAAGATATGTATAAATGCACTTATAAATTGCCTAATCTAACTTAACTAATAAGAGCGTGTGTCCACGAATGAATTATAATCATACAATAAAGCCATGTAATGTGTTTTGATTTTCTCTTGCAGTTCACAATGTAAAACCTTGCGAGTATACATAAATTTTTGTACACGTGAAACTTTGGAGATCCGAGTCTGGAGCTTCTAATTTCGAATTCCAAGAAATACTTTGGACGAGTTGCTGCTCGTATACTATGAGCAGTAAGGATCTGAATAGTCCAGCAGACAGATCCTCATCATCGTTTGCTATTAGACGCCGTATTCACCAGGACAAGGGAAATCGTGTCGGCAATAAAAAATACAAATTAAATCAAATGGATTGTACTTCAAGAGGTGATACGGTGGAGTATACGGCTCTTCAAGGACAAAGTGATAGCGACAGTCCTTCAGAAGAGTCTCCTTGTCGAACACCAGAGAAATATTTTGAAATGACCCTTATTAATGGAGAAAAATCTCATTTATTGATCGATGAAACTCCTACTACGGAGGACTCTTCATTAGAAATCAAAATTCAAGATGAAGAAACTTTCCTGTCAATATTTCTCTCTGTTTTTATACCCTTTCTTATAGCAGGTATAAACAATTGAATCTTTTTCTGTATACAATTTATAGTTTGAATGAATGATTATGAGTGTGAAATCATTTTATGAGGGGAGTAATAATAACCAACTGACTTTTTGTAGGAATTGGAATGGTCGGTGCAGGATTAGTTTTAGATATTGTTCAGGTATAGTTTTAATATATGAATTAACATAAATCTTTGTTGACTTCAAGAATAACATTTTCTTGCTGCGTATGCTAAATAATTTAATAAGTATTTTCTAATTACTTTTAAAGCACTGGGAAGTCTTTGACGTAATACCTGAAATTTATATTCTAGTACCGGCCTTACTTGGCCTTAAAGGTATCTTCTGCTTACAAAATTCTTAACTATGCGCGTATCCTCTTATTCAATTCTAAAGCAATTGTGACTAAATTGTATTTGTTTTGATTTAAAGGAAACTTAGAAATGACTTTAGCCTCGAGACTCTCAACACAAGCTAATTTAGGTAACATGGACAATGCTAAGGCTCAGTGGCATATGTGTCTGGGGAATTTAAGTCTGGTGCAAGTAAGTTATGTGAAGCATAAATTACATCGTTTTTTGAATTGTCATTACACATTTACAATTTTAAATTATTAATTTATGATAAGGCATAAGGGTACTTAGAGTATTCACATATATCATTTTAATTTTACTGAATTTTTTAGTGCCAAGCAATCGTAGTGGGCTTCTTAGCCTCTATTGCAGGTACCTAATTTACTTGTTTTGTTTTAATCCATACGATTTAATGATTAAATTAAGGATTAAATTTTAATCCTTAATAAACACTTGATACTTTCCAACTTTGATAAAGTACAAAGAAAGTTGAAAGATGTTTCATTATGTTTGTCGATTACAGCTGTGATATTAGGGTGGCTACCCGAAGGGAAATTCAATTTCAATCATGCTCTCGTACTGTGCACCAGTAGCGTGTTGACTGCTTCCATTGCAAGTTTTGCTTTAGGTATATATAATTTTGAAATTTAACAATAATGCCTCTAATGTTAGCTAACGATGTTGACGCATACATGTGTATTCTTATTCTTACGGTATAATAATTTCATTACATTTTTTAGGTGTTGTGATGGTCTTGGTAGTAGTTATTTCAAGGTAAAGGAGGGGTCATACAAGCGGGGGTAGCTTACCATGTTAAAAAAAAACGACCGACAGTTTTCCTAATTTTTGGAT
>JAIUND010004439.1:0-12007 GCA_034699125.1 Gisinianus flammeolus | reverse complement strand
CGTGACCCCGCCCCCTTTGACCCCAGGGTCACCAAAACACAGCTGTCCCGAGCCCACACGATGACAACTCCAATTCCGAAAACAGAATTGGAATATGTCATCCCGTTCCGCCGTTATCGTGAAAAGGACAGACGGACGGACAGACAGCATGATAGGATAAGGGGAGCTCGCTCCCTAATATTAAGAAATAATCTCACAATATTCGGAATTTCCCTTTGTCTTTTTGTATCGTATGTACTGTAGTTGCGTGGAGTAGAAAGAAGGAAAGTAAACGATGAATTTATTGGGGATTTGGGGATGGTTTATCAATGAGTGCAATCAGTTGGTGGAAATTCAACGTGTAAAACATGGAAATTGTCTATGACGTATAGTATTAACATTATTACGTGGAGTGGAGTGTAAAAGATAAATGATAATCATAACAAACTCCATGGATTTGGGTACTGAGACTGACTGTATACTATATTATAGTATATGCAGATGGACGGATGGTCATGTTATAAAGTCATCTGGATGTTGGTTGCTATATGGAGAGATTGATATCTTTTCCTAGCGTATCTGAGTGCATATAAAATTCACACGGTGGTAAAGCTGAAGCTGGAGCTGAAGCTGAAGCTGGAACGTATGGCAAAGTTAAAGGCAAAGCAAAGCACATATGTTCAAAGGGCCGTGGGATCCTTTACGTATACATTTTTCGCTCCTTGTTGTTGGTTATCGTCGTCGTCGTCGTCGTCGTCGTCGTCGTCCGTCGTTCTCGTTCTCGATCGTTCCTACTCTTTTACTCGGTGTTCTGTAGTTTTTGTATATGTATACATTGAATCAAGCAAAACTTCAACTTCAAAAACGAGAATTGGGACCAGATGTACATTGCATGATTGCATGTGCATGCAGAACGCAAAGCTCATCGTCAGATATAGGAGAGAGCGATATTTTTCGTATTTTAGTACATAATTTAGGTACCCTCCGAAATATTAAAAGTACCTACATAAGTACATACATAACATACATATGTACTGCTGAATCTGAATCCATTCAACGACCACTCACTTCACTTCACTATGTACTCATATCGCGTCTTTAGATAGACTTTAGATAGATATATAATCTCTTACATATAGAGTATTGCATTTGTATGCACATATGTATGTATGCACACACAAAACTCCTTGTTCAAACTAGAACTGACAAAAACTGTACCGATGCTTCCTACATATATATCTCCGTCATATCTACATATGTATTCTGTATATGTATATAATGATATACATGTTCAATAAACACTTGTGGCTTTCAGCTCGGCTCTCTCTCACTCACTCACTCTCTATAGTTAAGAGGAACTGGGACTAGCAACAGCAATCAATAGCAATAGGAACTAGAACTAGGACTCCGAGGCTCAGGGTCCCCTTCAATCCCAATTTGAAAACGAAAAAACCGTTGCGTGCAGCTGTCGTTTCTCTTTCTCTCTCTCTGTCTCAACCAAAAGTATAGAAATTCCTTTATAGACAGCATGCATACAGATAATACGAACACTGGCATAAAATGTAGAATTGTAGACTACACATCAAAAGCATGATGCATGCATTACATCAAAAAGGAAAAGAAAAAAAGTTTCTGTATGTACATACATACATAATAGATCCAGTTCCTTCCCTTCTTCTTTCTTTTTATCTTCATGGCCACAAGAAGCATAGTGCACATGTATAAATGTTTACGACACCATTTCATATTTCATAGTTTGTTCTCCACGTACGATACAATTTTCGATACATGCTAATCAACAAAATGTCTTGGACTTGAATTCAGGCAAGTTTTATCATCATTCAGCTGTAAGAAATGAGAAATGCAAAATAAATGATGTGTTTCTTCAAAGTTCAAAGAAAAATTCATTACAAGATTTTATTACGCAACACGTTACCTTTGCTTTGACGGCGGCACTAAATCCAGATAGATGATTTTTGCGTAGTTTAATAATATGGGAAAATGTATACGAGTACATTTAAGAGGTATATAACTGTATACATACATAATTGTTAATGATCCCATCAAACTTGTAACTTGAAGGAAAACCCCGAATTATAAAACTCTTAAAGTTTCTTTGCGTGATCTGGAGTGGCTTCTGTAATCTGTACATGTTTGGTAGACTTGAACAAAGTGTAGCTCTGTTCAAAAACAAAACGTTTGTTCATATTTAGAAGGTAGTTTTTCTTTTTCACTTTTGAAGCCTTAATTAACAATTAACCTTCTCGGTTTATGAAATGTGTAATGGGAAAGTCCGGAACTTGAAAAGAGAACAAAAAAACACACACATCCACATGAGCAGACAATGGTGGATGAAGTTTCCTTGTAGACATTTACGACCTATAAATAGCATGATTATGGTTTGACTCTGTCTTGAACCCATAATTTTTTTTAAGCATTATATTCACAAATATCCAAAAATAATTGTTAATAGTACGAAAGGCTGAAAGGGAGAAAAAATGCATTGCATAATATTTTGGGTTCATAGGAAACGTTATTATTTCCATTGAAATTCACTTGAAATATGTAAGTCAAGTAGAAATCAAATCAAATCATAATGAATTGACCACAGAAGATAAAACAGACCACAAAATCAACCAGCAAGGCCAAAAAGCTTCATATAGAAATGATTTAAATTGAGAATTTTGGCTATAATTAGTCATTTCAATTCTAAACTTCCAGACATATAATAAATATATTATACATGGATTGTGATTTGTGATGTGCTGCATAATAATTTAAATTGAGATTGATATTGATGAGAGTTTTCTCAAGCATGAACAATGAAAGAGGAATGAATGAGGATTGGTTGATGTTGATTACGCGGAGAAAAATTATGAGGCCTGTTGAAATTTGAAATGAGGATTGCGTTGTATTTTGTTTTCTTATTGTATCGTCAATGACTGCAACTGACATGCACACATTCAGTCATTCAGTGAGCATATATAAGATATACGGGAACGGAAATGGGAGCCGATTAGAAGGGATTCTTATTTAACCGCAAGATTGTCTTTAATGATAATGCTTTTCCGTCTTCTTCAATATACACACAGACACGTTTTTACGTTTTGAAAATTCGACGGAGAGACAACTGTCATTCTAATTTGCTCGGAGATCCTCGGTCTCAACTCTTCCTCTTACATAATTACTTTACAAATCTCGACCGAGAGAAAGAGAAAGAGAGAGAAAGACATGTTATGGAATTGTAGATAGGAGATATCTTGAGTCATATGGAAAATGGAAGTTCAAGTTGAAGATGAAGTTGAGACAGCCTCATCTCATCAGCATTGTCAAAAGACAAAATGGAAAAATATACGGGTCACTTGTGTAAACACGTTTTTCACAGTCGATTTTTTTAAACCAAACTCAACTGACAGCCAACCCAATCTCGTTTACATTTACACGATGGAAAAGTGCAGAGTTAACACCACAAGTGGGCACTTTTTTTTAAAAAGCAAAAAAAAAAAAATCGGTCATGTCAGTAATTTTCCTTTGGGACTCGAAATCCCAAATTCAATCCTTTTTTCATTTTCCATACAGAATTTTTCACTGTCTCAAACTTTCTTTTGAACGAAAATTCGCATAGAAGTGTAAAATGCAAACATTTGCCCAGTGCATCTTCAGGTAGAAATTTTTAAATTGTTTTTGTACCTGCGTAATGGAAATTTGAAACTATTTATAAAAGTTTAAAGTCCATGGGCAGAAACAATTGTGATCTGAATTCCTTTATGAAGGAGAATCGCAGAAAGAAGGGGAGGGGGGGGGGGAACTGTGGATTGCATGCATATAGAATATGTCAGTTGAGCGATTAGTGAATTACATACGAGTGTCGAGAACCAAAAGTACTGGTGGTTAGTTGGTTAATGTGAGCTGGACGAGTGGTGGAAAGGAAATGAAAGGAAAGGAGAGGGTGTTCAAATGTAGTGTCATGTGAATGTGTAGGTGAAAAATGCTTATATTATATAAAACACAGATGTTGGCAATTAGAAATTCGAGTCCATATGATTTTGGCCGTTAATTCTTGTGCCATTGGCAGCACGAATATCCTTCTGCTCTATAGATTCTGAATTCTACTGTATTATTATTATTATGTACTCGCCTTTACTCACTACTCCCGATAATAAAAAGAAGATATCCACAATACTCGATTACTGACAATAAATTCCAATTCTCCTACTATACAGATAAACACAAACTCCGACTCGGAAATTCAATACAATTAAATTCCATTGCAACTTCTACATGTCAATGAACAATAAAAGAATAAGAAAATGTATTCATTCCTTCAAGATTCACGAAGAAAAACGTCACAATAATTATAATTAGTGCATGTAGTAGTATATGTACGATATGTACATGGCAGTGAATGAGAAATTATAGAATATGGCAAAATCACTTTGGAGACCACGCTAAAAAAAAGAATCAAATGTAAAAGTACAAAGTTTGTACTACAAACATGAACATGTATTTGAATATTCGTAACGGAAATATATGAAATGTAATATGCTGAATTAATACGATAATCATTAGGTACTACATTAAAATTCAGTTTCTTATTTCTCTTTGTCGTCCATAAGTTGGATTCAGAATCGGGTATATTTCATTCATTTAATTTGTGATTGGTTCATAAGAAGCGCGTGAGGCTGCTAATGAAGATGAATCATCCTCAAAAAACTCCTCATACCAATGTCCTCTTCCATATATTTAATAGTTTACAGCTGCCCAAAACATAATTATACAATCTAATATTTTGTACATAGACTATACAAAACAAAACAGTAGCAGTTCATGCACCTATTCTATACATATACATATAGTCTATAGTTGATCGTTATTGTCATTGTTGTTACATTTCAGGCATGCATTTCATGTACTAGTATTGAATTGTAGAAATATTTATCACCATTTCTTATCTTTAATAGCCTGTCCTTTCCAAACAACAACGGACCAAGTAATAATATAAATATTATCCGTTGTGGAAACATCTAAACATAGCCCATATACTATATAATATATAATCCACACTGTGTCATCATCATCATTGTGTGAACTCAACACACACATCACATAACACACAATTACACTGTTGAACTTGGAAGGTGGCTCTCTTTTCTTCATCCATGTTTGGTAAATCGTTCAGAAGAATAAGAAACAAGAAGAAGAAGGAGAAGTGAGAATTCGATACGATTCCCGAAGGCTGCTGGCATGGAGAGAGGCAGAAAACCTTATTGAATGTTTGTTCTCCGAGAGTGGGGAGATTTCGTGTGTGTGTGTGTGTGTGTGTGTGTAAATATAATGATGATGATGCGATGGTGGAGGAATTGAGAAATTGAGAAGTGCGGAGTAAGCAGTTGTTGACTTAGCTCCACTTATCAAATTACTCGAAAGATAAAAATTTGTTTAGACTAGCAAGTCAAATAGTATAATAGTATAATAATATATAATACTCTACTCTATTCCTCCTCTGCTCTGCTCTGTACTCTTCAAGTGTGTGTACTGTGTACTAGTACTGTGTGGGTTGTATATATTATTATTACATACGATATACGATTGTATACGTATGCATGGAAAATGGAAATATGAAATAGAAAATGGATGGTTGGTTGGGGTCAAAAAGAAACACGAAAAAAACTAGAGAACTAAATAAAAGTATAGGAGACTTTTATGATATCTGTAGACACTTACAATGGTCCTCCTGTTGGTTGTTGTCTACATATAATACACACGTTTAGGAAATAGAAATATTTTTAGATATTAAGACAAGGAGAAAGAAAAAGAGAGAGAGAGAGAGGGGGGAGAGAGGGAAATTTAGTGGAAAGAAAGAACAACTTGTAGACTTGTACATACTATGAGCTTCATTTTGTATATTTGTAATATATGTAGTAATATATATTGAAGCAGTGGGGGTAAACAGAAGTCACTCGGTCTGAAAAGCTATAATAAATTCCAGATTTCCTCACAAGGCTCACAATCAGTCTCTCTAGCTAGATTTCAAATTTCAACAAGTCAAAGTTCAGTCGTTTCATAACTACACACACACACACACACACACACACACATTTACTACACACTTTCATAGTTCATATGCATGTGTCAGCATTACTATTTCAAGGATACAAAAACAAAATGCCCTACATAACAATAATAATAAGAGTAAGAAGAAGAAGAGGGTACGTTTTAGTTTTTAGTTTTCCCATTTGCTGACTTTCGACTCGCTCTCTTGAGTCAAAACGACAATGGATATCGCAGTGTTTTTTTTCCATTGGCCCTTCAATGTAAATTTATACATAATTTGTATGGTCGCATAACTGAATAAGAAAGAGAAAGAAAAAGTATTGTGAAGATTGTAATCTTATCGTTATAGAGGAAAATTAATACACGATTATTCAATTGTAGGGTATTTTATATTCTGTCAAAGTGGGGGTGGAGTAAATAGGCTTGAGCAATTGGTTGAACAAGGCCCATCTGATATTTGAGTATTGAAGAATTTTGGATTTGTAATGCTACCGACTTTAAGGATGAAGATGCTACTTCTGAAGTTACTACTCCTGCATGTGTACATGTACATATTATGTAATAATGTGTATCCCTCTGCATATTAATATTAAACTGTAGTATATGTAGTACAATATTAGTTTTTGTCGGTTTGCTCAAGTTTTTCCTTGAAGAAAAAAAGGAAGAAAGACAGACGGAAATGGACATGACATTATATGATTTCCTCTGATACTTGTAAGCTGTAAGAAGTGTGTGTGTGTGCTGTGTGTGTGTTGTTGTTGTGGATACACGAACTTGTGTAAAGTAAGTATAGTCAAAAGAAAAAGAGAAAGAAAAAGCAAAAAGGATTGGAAATGTCAGAGTCAGAGTAATACAATGACAAAACAGTCCCTTTTCGTTTCGCCTATATATGAAATATATACTCATGGAATTGAATATAATAATAATAAGATGGGACGACATCCAACAAGGAAAATATGACAAAGTTGGCCTTTTTCTCAGCAGGAATATTTTCGGATAAATGACTCTTTCAATATGTGACTCCCTTCTGCATATTTTCTGTATATATGTGTGTGTGTGTGTGTTTTTTTCCTGTGTTTAGTTTTAGTTTTCACTGGAGACTAAAATGTTAATAATTCATATAGTCTCATCACAGTAGACTTGAGAAGGAAACAAGTTGGTAGAAAATGTCCCTACCTCCTCTTCCTCAAAAGCTACTCACATTACACTTACACACTACATCACTATACAATCTATATCTAATATCTATGTACCTACCCTACTAAAACTCACAGTCACAACTCAAATCTCTCTCAAAACTCACAAGTAGTGGCGTCGTCATCGTCTTCTTCTTCTTCGCCTTCGTTTTTCTTGGTCTTCTTGGTCGTGGTAGAAATGGAAAAGTGGCCCTTGTCGGAACCTTTATAATCTTATCTGGTTTTATCACAGCCCTTTCTTCTGTTTGTCAGTCACATTTATTTTTTCCCTTTGGTTTCATGTACATACTGTACCCAGTAATACCCAAATACCCTTCCCCACCAGTGTATTTACAATTTACATGCTATGGTGCAGACATGCTCCTTCACATTTTGATGATACTCACTGATACGGAGGCAATAAAAATCTCGAGTTTTTCTCAAACTTTTTCGTTTGTCTCAAATATCCGTAATTTGTAGGTATGAGCTAAAAGTAGACAAAAAAGCCTTACATTTTATCCTCCCCAAAATCAAAAGCAAGAGAAGACGACAAAAAAAAAATCGTTTAATATACTTTGATTAGAATTTTGAATTTAAATTCTTCAAACAAAATATTCTACAGAGACATTTGACTTTGTTCCTTTGCTCGCTACCATGCTTTCATTACCATTTACCAATGGTAAATTACCATTAGTCACAAAAAGTATTGAAGTTTGAACAACCGTCAATTTATACCTACAAATAAATAAATACGATTTTGTTAATGTGTACAGGAAAGGGAAAAAAAGTTGATCTAAAATCAAAATTGACGTTGTCGTTCGTACATGATAATTACAATAATGGAATGTAGAATTGTAGACTGTGATTATGCTTTGTTGGCACTGGCACTGGCACAAGGCAAGAGAGTCGAGTCAAAAGGGAGAAAGATAAAATAAAATGTTGTGTAGGTTTTTATTTTATGTTTCAAACTTTATGGCTAAATACTAAATACGACTCCACACAGACTTGAACCAACCCAATCGCTAATACATACTTGCTACTTTCCTTTTGGTCTCATTCATTGTCAGCGATAGATATGTATATTTATTTATTACCCACTTGGCTAGAAATTATCCATGGAACTTTTACATATAGGAGCAGCATGGTGGTTGCTGTAAAGTGTAAAGTGTAAATAGTAAAATGTTGTAGTTAAAATAACATGTGTAATCGAAGAAATACAAATTTTCCAGAGCAATAGAAAACGAAGAAGAATAAGACTAAGGACTTGAATTTCTTGGAGTTGGAGTGTGGACGTAAAAGTAGATGGAGAATGAAAAGGATCAAATAGTTTTAAAAAATATATATATTTCTATTGAAATGTCTTGGAGCCATCGTCCTAACAGTTGTGAAGTAAAAGAGAGTCTCAAATTGACTACATGGCTTGATGAAAAGAAAAAGAAATCGGGGCAACTCTTCTCTTTGCTTACGAAAGTAAAATAGAGAGAGAGAGAGAGACAGAGACCTACAGGCGGGTGTTAGATTTCATTCTCATGCACCACAAGGGTTTCATTTTGTTCTCTTCCTTTCCGAACGAGAGAAAAAAACTCAAACTCTTCCATAATGGAGCCATAATCATCATAACTCTGAACTTTCTTTAATGGCCATATACAAAAAAGAATATTCAACGCAATGTTGTGCGTATATGGTTCCAACTCTAACTATATATATACCGTATAAACTAGAATAGACTCCCTATTTTATAGAGTCCCCCCTCTGCAGAGACTAAATTCTGCGCCCATGTCAAATACGTTAGCGTACATAAGGACATTACAATACACTCCCTGGGACTCTATAATATTTTCGGATACACTCCCTGGGAGTCTATTCTAGTTTATACGGTATATATAGTCAAGCTCAAAATGGTTCATTTCAAGTTCATCACTGTAGGCGAGGACTTTCAAGGGAATGATTTTTGAGAAAAAAAATACATTCCGATAATAGGAAACCCTTATTAATTATTATGTAATAAAGGGATTATGAACTTGGCCCTTAGTTCTATATCTCTGTATCTGTACACTTGGGATTTTGATAATTCAAAGACAATTGTCCATGATTATCTATGAAACGGGATTTTTTAATTTAATTTATGTAATGACACGAGAAGAATTATAACGGGGATTGTGTTCAGATGATTGGTGATCATTTGCGACTAATGTGAGAAACAGAATGAAGATCAAGTGTCACACACTCTTTGACTTTGAAGACGAGTGAGTATAAGAAAGGGAGGTTGATGTAGATGTAGAGGGAGGAGGAGGAGAGGAGGGGAGGGGGGACAACTGGAAAGAAAATAAAGTTCACACATTCAAATCTTCATCGTCTTCACATTCAAAGTTGAAAGTTGTTTTGTGGGCCATAAAAGAGTGCGTGTAAGATATGCAAGACTAATGTAATAATAGAAAAATAATAAAAATATTAGACGGGTCTTTTTCTTTACCACCACCGAGACCAACAGAGAGTACAGAAGAGAGAGAGAGAGAGAGAGAGAGCGAGAGAGTTAGAGAAAGGGAACTAAAGAGAGAAAAGGACAGGAATTAGGCAATCTGTGTGCTCCACACTTGCCACGCTTCCGGTTGCTCTTTCATGGGAAAGCGGAAAGAGGAAATATGCGAGAATAGAGGGACAGCAAGTGAGTGAGAGAGAGAGAGAGAAAGAAAGAGAGAATAGACAGGGTATTCGGTATTAGTAACTAGAGAGAGTACTGCTTTAAAGCTCCACATAAATCAAAATGATGTTTTATTTGAGTATGTATGTGTGTGAATTGAATGTAGACTTTGTGTGTGTGTGGATGTGTGTGAATGGAGTATGACGGACTTTTTGACTATTTTGAGTTTCATATATAAAAACTCAATGGACTTGACTGACTTTGTTACATGCACAATCCTCTCCAGTCCCATTGTAATCCTTTTTATATTACACTATCAGTCAAAACTACCTTTTCTCAATGAGATAATCTTTGTCCACATGTAATGAATGTGTAGAGAGAAAAAAGAATGAGCAACAGCTTACACACAAAGACTTGAGGATTTTGTTTGTTGTGTGTGAACTGTGAATGTGTGACTCTCCGTACTTCCTCAATTATTATTATGCATCACATTTCTCTATATTATGTATTAAGTGTTTATAATTTTAATTAATCGTTCTTTGTACTCTCCACAACTTTTCCTTTATTAATGACAATGACAGAACAAGTGACCCAGAAACTCTTCATAATTCCCTTTATATGTTATATATATGTCGCTCCCTCCCCCCCAAATAATGAATAATAATATGAATTTGTTGTAAATTTCTTCCAAATAGGATTGTCATGTTCACCGAATCCATGTAAACATGGAGCAGTTTGTGTCCCAGGAAATCGGATTGGTGAAGGACATTGCGAGTAAGTTGTTACCTTTACTTTTCTTTAATCTAAAAAACAATTTCATTTTATTTTTATCATCAATCAAACATTGGCGTAGTCGTCAAAACCGAATTCTCAAACAACGAAACAACAAATGGAAAGTTTGACAGGCTGAGGAAAGAAAAGTTGAAAGAAAAACATTTGAAGAGTTTTTGTTCGTCACTCTGACTAATATTTACGAAGGTTTACATATTTATGAGCAACGCATTATTTTGTCCAGACTTTATTACATTACCCAGTGAGAGAGAGAGAGAGACAGCGAGAGAGAAAAGTTCAATTTAAATATGTAAAAATGTGTAACGAAAAAACGAGTAAAAAGTCGACTACTAATTAAATTAGTATAATTTTACTACTGGAGAGATGCAGAGATGCCGAGAGAGAGAGAGAAAGAGTGAAGAGAGTCAGTAGTTCCTGACAAATTGAAAAGATTACAGCTTTGAGCGTGGAAAATAGTAGTGAAGATAAATGGGAATTTTGTCTACAGTTTCAAAAGAATTTCTTGGTTCTGGGTTGCACCTGAAATTATATTATCTGACCATATACAACATGTGCATAACTACCCACTTTCTACTTACCTACAGCCTACTTGAGCCTACACAACAACTGCCTGCTACAGTCTCAAGCCGGTTTTACATATACTTTACTCAAATGATCATTATGAACCCAGTACAGACAGTGCAGTACAGTACACACTACAGATACCCATATGAACTTCATGTGTACGAATTTAATATGGATGTGGGCTGTAGTTGCGTTGGGGAGGATGAAATTCAGAATCCAAAATAATACAGAGAGAGCGAGAGAGAGAGAGAGAGAGAAAATATATAAGAAATTCCAAAAAAACGAGAGAGGATCTCTATGAGAACAAAGTGGTAAAATGATGCGTAAGTGACGAAGGGAAAGAGAAAGAAAACGAAAGGATATGGAAGACGGTAGTATACGATACTTACTAACTATAACTACGCATCTTTCGTGGGTGATTCTAAAGGATGAATCTATGTAAGTATGAAGTATGTATTTATATACATATAGGCATATATAATAATATTATTCCATATTCGTAGTTGTATGTACATAGTCAGATTCCAGATGCACAAAGTTAAAAAGTGTAGACGAATATAAAGTACATATAGTGTTGTTGTAAATACATGTATGTACATATGTACTTAGGCAGGCAGGCAGGCACACATCCATAAAATGTATATATGATGATAAAAAGCATAGTGGTTGCTTGATGGATGGAATGGAAGCTGAATATCCCTGGTTTCTGTTTCCCACGGTAAGTTGCCCTGTGTGTGTCTGTGTATTGTATGTACTGTGGGTTAGGAGAGCTCTCTCTCTCTCTCTCTCTCTCTCTCTCTCT
>JAIUND010004438.1:0-12010 GCA_034699125.1 Gisinianus flammeolus | reverse complement strand
TACTTTGACCTCCAGAGCAGGTCAACTTGGACAAACGAAATTAGGGAAAATAATTATAGTTCGTTTTTGAACTTAACGGACGATATTACCCTCTTTTCAAAATCAAATTCATTGATTTAAAGGCATTTGTCGACCTTGTTCTGCCGGAGAGAAAGAGAGTCAGAGAGAAGGACAGACATTTATTCAGAAACAGATGACAAGGTGTAACTTACATGTTGAACATATGGATATTAAATCGAATGATGAAATGGATAATTTGGCAGTTGTTATAAAATATCATCTGCCACTCTACATGCACAAAATGTTGATAGAATTAGATATAGAGACTTTCATTCACGGTGGATTTCGAGGGGAAAACGAGGGTTTCGAGGTTGGAAATTTGATGTGTGAGTAAAAGCACGTAGTTGATGTGCTTACGTACGTTGTTCATATTACATACGATATGATGGTGGCAGAGTAGTTGCAGTAATAATAACTAGACTAACACAAAACCCAATGCACTTCAAAGGATATTCTTTTGAGGGAAAGTATACATAGGCATACCTATATATACACACACACTCCTTCACCTATCTCTAGTCTATATCGTAATTATCATAGTTTTCCTTTCACACTTGAGTCAAGGCTTAAAGTACGATAAATATCATGAATATGCATAATCTAATTTTCTGAACAATGGACGTGGGATGACAGGAGAAGAGAACGAGAAGGAGAAAGTGAAAGGGGAAAGAGAAAGCGATTTGAAATAGTTGATGTGGATACATATTGGCCATGAACGTTTCCCCGTGTACTCTCAACTCTGTAAACTTGTAACTAAATCACATTAAAATTCATATGATATTCCATGGAATAGGAGTGTCTGTCCATGTCGATGAAGATAGTCATAGTCATAGGAATAGGAATATTCGAGTGGGAGGATGTGAGTTTTGCATCTGGAAGAACTGAAGTTGATACTCATGTTGGTTCTCCGGATGAACTTCATATCCTCATGATATTAACCAAACCTTATTTCGATTCTCTTCTCCACACGGAGGTATTCTTGTACTGCTGCTTTTACATGGAGTAATCATCCATGTTAGCTATGCAAAAGGTATGTGCAGACTACTTTCCACCCGGAATTTAAAGGAAATGTCATTAATAATCGTTTATGTATGTGAATGTGTACCTTACCATCATAACATGGTAATGGAATCTATGGTATATCGTAACTATGGGCTGGGAATCGTATTATGTGGAAAGTGGAATACAACGGCGTGTTACGAAGGACTAAAGGACTGGACAGCAAAATTGTACATGTATGTAAATACGTGATAGATAGAAAGAGAGAGAGAGAGTGGGGGAGATAAGCGATTTTCTCGGATCTATACACAACAAGCAGGAATAGGTAGAGAAAGTAAGTAGAAATTGAGCATTTGGCTCTTGGCTCGGAATCGTACTCACTTTGCATCTCTCCCCACTACCATATGCTATTTTAGTGGCACGTCGTTAAATCTCCAAGTGCACATTACCTGTCTTTTGTTGGTCTAAAGTGAATTTGGCGGGTAGCGGATGGATGGAGAATCCACAGCACAAAGTAAAATATCCGGGAAATGTTACAGGAAAAAACTAGAATTTTATCCCATTTTCTTCTGCTTTCTCTCATTCTCTCTTTTTCCTTTTCTTTCTCTCTCTCTCTCGTTTCCTTTCTCTTTGACTCTCCGTCTTTTCCTTCTTTTTTTCAGTTCAGTTTTCCCTGCCAGTTTGTGTAAAATTGAGTTGAATCCTCGTCTGGCGAGTGTCCAGGAAAACCAAGGGAGAACCTTAAACGGGAAGGTGCGGTGTGCCTGGAGGGGATTCCATCTCAATTTCGATCGGATAAAAGACCCAACAATTATTCATTGATGAGTTTTCTCCGCATTTCTAAGGTCTTTGACCGAATGAATGAGCAAATGAACGAACGAACGAACGAACGAGGGAAGGAATGAGGGAAGTGAAGACATTTTGAATAGGTTTAATTTCACATAGTTGACACTCGTTGGATTTGCAAATTGTGTCTGTGAATGTGAATTGAGAAGGAAGTTGATGGGAAAGTTATGTAAATATCCAGAGTAGTCGGATGACAATGCGATGCGATGAAATGCAGGGTGTATGGAGTGTTGGGAGTTTGTAGCTCCAGGACGGAGTTTGTAATGATGATAATGAGCCAGAGGGAAAGTCACCTAAGCAATTAGATTAATTTGTCGTCGTTGCAGTTGTGTGTGTGTATGTGTGTGCTGGAGGAGTGGGTTGGGATGGAAGTCACATTGGCAGTACAAATTAGGTATCAACGGGTGGCATCTTGTCATTGAATTGTATAGAAAATAGGCAATTAGGAAAAGTTGTAAGTAATACATTAATGTCACGTTCTGCTCCTGCTTCTTCTACTCGTGTCATATATAATAGTACATAGTTCTGCAATATTCTCTCATACACACACACAATATAATATTTATGGTTATAGTGACTCGAGTTTTTGGTATCTGTATTTTATGAAATATGATGATTGGCTCGAGTTTGGAACAGTCTGTTGTCGTTGACATTTGAATCAATCATGAAGAAACCTAAAACTCGTCGTCGACAAATTCAATTAGACGTGAGAGGGAGAGGAGAGAGAGAAGACGAAAAAAAAGGAGGAACGATTGTAACCAAGTTAAAAGAATATTTCTTCTCTCTCTCTCTCTCTCTGTATTTCGTTTCTCCGAAAGGAAAGTCAATGTCGAAATTCAAGAACTAGACCAAGTCCAAATCCTTTTTTCCTTCATATTGTTATCGCTATTCAGAATCATTCGGAATAGACGTGGAAATGGAAATGAAATAGCCAAAAATAGCATACGCCAGTTTCGTAGTAAAGAGTATTTATATTACAATTCAGAGTGTATCTTATTTCTTGTTTTTCAGTTTTTTTTCGTACATCGATCCGTCCGACTTTTTTATTGCATTCAAAAGGAATTTGTCAAGGTAAATTGGATTCTTAATCCAACCAAGCTTTCAAATTCAAACGAAGCCATAGACTAAATGCTCAAATATTGAACGATTGAAGAATATGAAGACTTGGTGCATCCTCATCTGAGCAGACAAATCTTCTCCTCTCCTTTTCCACATTGTAAATCTATACAATTTTAAATTCGCTGTCAAATCCTAATGTTTCTGCGGTATTTCGTTTCTTCGCAGACATTCCTTTGATTTCATTAATGTTTACCTCCGCAATACAATTGTAAAATTAAATTGGGATGACTGATGAACGAATGACCAAAGTGAGCAGAAATTGATACAAAAGTCAAGTCAAAGACTCAAAATTAAGCAGATACAAATAAGAGTGAGAAGGGGCAAAATCCAGGACTGCGAGGAAATTAAAAATAGAAGTTTTGATGAGAGTATGGCGCGTATGTTTGAGTGTATGCTCACTCGTGCCGCATTTCACAATTTAAATTGTATAAGACTAGTTTGGGAACATGCTCGAAAACCAGAGAGTGAGGAAGAGAGAGAGAGCGAGTGAATGAAATGAGAGTGTGGAGTGAGGGGAAAGTTGCAGTGTGCGAAAAGGAACGAAAAGGAAACTGGCAATTTCTTCTGTATCGATCTCTTCTTTGTCCTCAGTTCTGAGCGCATCTTGTGTAGAATGTGGCAAAGGCTTGAGCAAACAGCCAAAGGAAACGAGAGAAAGTAAAGGCAAAAGCGCCAGTTCCTCACTCTCTTTTCATTGTGAACCTCGCTTGTGCTATGTTAGATGTTGAAGAGAGAAAGAGAGAAAGAGAGAGAGAGAGTGAGTGAGTGAGAGAAAGAGAGAGAAAATGAGAGAACACACCGAGAGCTGCAGACGGCAGACAAACCTTCTTGAGCATTTTCATCCAGGCTCACACAATGTCTTCGCGTTTTCTCTCACACTCACTCTCTCACTCCTGTTTATATCCTATACACTTACATACAAAGCAGAGTCCTCTCTCCATCTATCAGTGCTCTTACTTTTGCTCCTTCTCCTCTCCCACTCCCATTGCATTTGACACGATTCCCGTCTCTCTCTCTCTTGCTACAATATATATTTACTTACTTGACAAAATACTAAGTACCGGTAGTACAACGGACTAAAGAGAGAGAGACAAATCTGCAGAAGAGGAAGACGAAAAAACGAAAGACGTACACGCATCCATATACATGGACAAGTCGACACACACACACTCACGCACACACATGCAAACCTTTGCCTTGTGGGAATATGGGCTGGAAACATGTACATAATGGATATTGTGAAGGTTGAAAGGTTTCTTCAACTTGTACATTCTATTTTCTTTCTCCAGTCTCCTTTCTACATTCTACATACAAATTTACATCAGTTTGCTAGAGAGAGAGAGAGAGAGAGAAATGGAGAAAGTCGAGTTTTTGCTGGTATATATTAGACGTGTGCTTTTTACATTATAAACTGGGACTCGACTCTCGTCTCTTTTCTTTCACTGTCTTTCTCTTTCCTCTTTTATTCCGTTGGGCTTTCATCTTTTCACCTTTGGATGTACCCTCCTGTACGTATACTTTCTATGAGGAGAAACTCTTGACATTGTCAAAGCTGTACGACGAGCCCAAATAGTGAGAGCAGGGCATCGACTTGACTATGCCATCCCTTACTATACCGTTCCGTAGTATTCCATTCCGACAAGGAAACGATGGGCTTGGATATGGAATGGTCGTGTGACTTTGAGTTGTAGCAATGGCAATGACACAAGCACTCTCTCTCTCGTTCTCTCATTCTTTCTCTAGCATTTTCTCTACCTTTCACTCTCTTTACGTAAAGGCGTAAAGACTACAAGTTTGTATCTAGTTGAGTCTTATCAATATCCAACCGTACCCACCTGCCATCATTCTCTTTCATTTGCCTCCCTTTTCTCTCTCGTCCCCCCTTGTGCTTTCTCATTCTCTTCCTCTCGTCTTTTGTACCATTGCGTTCGTTGAAGTCTGCACCGGTTCCCACAAGCATCCAGTCAACGTCAACTAAATTTTCTTGTTGTTAACAAATTGTCAATTCATGATCTACCTCGATTGCTACAGATTGAAAATTGGAAAGGAATCCAAAGCCAAGGTTGTCTTCTCTGCAGCATAACATTACACTACACTGCCTTATGCAACTCTCGTCTTTTGTCTTTGTAGAAAATGTCTAAAAAAATTTCCAAGGATGGAAAATTGGAGAGATGAAGGAACAAATTGGGGAGAGGGAAAACGTTTTTTTTTCAATGCAGATCCGTACAGACAGATATATCTATAGAGCAGCATTTGTGGGGGAAAATGCATACGTTGAGTTTTGAAGGAGTAGAATTATGTGGAGAGGTTGAAAGTGAAAGGGCAGCCATATCAATTCCTCAAGATCGATGAATGAAATGCAAAGAATATGTGTGTCTGGATGATGAGTATAAATATAAAGTACATTTTTCGCATATTTAACGTATGGAGGATCCCTAGACCAATTTCAGCTTCAACTTCAAGTACCTTTTGGTTTCAATTTTCTTTTTTTCCCTTCTCCCTGCCTCGAGAGAGAGAGAGAGAGAGAGAGCAAAAAGGAAAAGTGAGTGAGGAGGGAGATGAGAGAGGGAAATAAGAAATGGATACAGGAAAATGTATGGCAGGAGACTGATATTTACTCATTCATCCATATCGATGGAGACTACAGACTAGAGAGATTGAGAGGAAGAAATTTGAATCTAGATTCAAATCCAAAAATATGTATGAGTAAAGGAGAGAAGGGTAGGAAAATCTTGGGATTTATGAAAGAATCCTGGTTTTGAGATGGAGAATATGGACCATCAACGTTTCCGGTGCTTTCCTCAGCTCCCATTCTCAAGTAAAAAAGAGGAAAGGGAAAGTTTTGGTGTATTTTGAGAGGAAAAGCTGGAGTATGTTAGGGAAGACAAGTGCATATGTATGTTTGGGTTTGCATATGTTTTTGGGGAGTTTGGAGCTAGATTTTATTCCCTTTCCATTCATTTCTCATCTCATAGGGAAACGACAGAGGAGCAATAATAACAAAAGCAAAAACGCAATGGAAATGGCTGGTGGTGTATGCCAGGTACTTTCAGTACTCGTTTCATGCTTATTAATTAATGTTTACTATGTATCAAATCATTTGGAAGGATTTTAACCTACATTTTTCCTTTCTTCCTTCCTTTCCATTTCCGTATAATGTGCATTTTCAAAGTATTTCAATTTCCCTTTTCTTCTTATTCACTACACAATCATAAGACACAAAAAAGTCTGTACTTGTCTGCAAGGAAATTAAAGACGGACCTCTATACATTTTTCCATTGTAGAGATTTCAAGATGAAATTTGTCAGGGAGTATTTTCTGCATGCATCAAACCTTGTACTTATTTCCGTCTATTTTGCAAAATTATACACTTACAAATGTATTTTAGCTTATTTCTAAAAGAATCCATTCACTGGAAAAAAAGGAATACCCAAATAATAATTGTTCTTAGGAATAAATTGCAAACAGAGGACTAATTTTTAGTACAAAATTCTATTTTCACATCTATAAAATATAAAACACACAACAATACAGAAAGAAAACGAGGTGAGTTTGTGGACATTAAACTGGGAATTTCACGCTTTCCATCTCGGTTCCTGTCTACAAATTCCTACTGTGCGCGTAGGAGTAAGAATGCTGGAGAAAGTAAACGTGGATAATTGAATCTTGAAAGTGAAAGTCGTTATTATTTCTCCTGTCTCCACACACACACACACACAGAGACAACACACTACGCAAGAAACACTGTCAAACGTTACTCTTTTATGACTTTTTTGTTCTTTATGTGCGTGGAGGACTGGGAATGGGAAATTCATAACTAAAACTCGAGTAATCTACATACGAGTACAATATACATGTGGGCACACTCCCTATGTAAACCATCATCCTTGTATCTGTAGGAACAAGTATTAAAACCGGCTCAGGACAATTACTCTCGTTCTATATGCGTACATGCTTTCATGGACGATAAAAGTACGGTGAAAGTACGCACTTACTTGATCTCAATATCCTATTTTTCTACTCTTATCGTTAGTTTTTCTTTTTCTTTTCCCGGTCCTTGCTTTTTTTTATCCTCAAGCTTGGTATATGTTTCCCATGCGTTTCTCTATTTCTTTTGCTCCAGCTCTGACTCTATTTTTTCTATTTCTATTTCCACAACTTCCTAATACATAATTTGAACGTATGAATGGGTACGCATTTCCTCATTCCATCTCCTCCTTCAAAAATTGCATGTCGACAACGAACAAAACTTTCATTTATATTCATGCCTTTCTCGTTGTTTTATTTTTTTTTTGCATTTCCCTTCTGCCTCTGTACTCTTTCCACGGGGCATCGTCGAGTATCGCAATATTCACGGAAATAATCCAGACGAGTCCAAGCTGTAGAAATAATAGATGGCGAGTGAAATCTTTATATTCGAATTACTTTCACTCTCTCTCTCGCTCTTTCTCTCGCTCTCTATCTCTGTTTTTCCTTAACGTGGACGAGGAAACTTGTCATTTAACAATAATGAGCTCATATGCTCATGATAACCTCGATGATAAGCCCATTGGACATTTTGTTTTCATACACATTTCCTCAGTTGTGTTTCTATTTCGAGTCAGACTACTGGGAATTCCACATCAAAATCAAATATCAGAGAGTGGAAATATTGCAACGATGCAGCCGAGTTCGTCCGCATAGATATGCATGTAAAATATACATGTGGCGGATAATCAGACTTTCACTATTCCACCAACGTTCTTCAAGCACATTTCTGATTTAAAACGCAATAATAGTATATCGTCAGCGAGTACAAATGCATTTTTACTTTGTACCGACTGCGTGTTCGAGTACAATACCTAGTTGGGATCGGACAGTAAAATGGAATATCAAATCTCTCGCTCTCTCTCTCTCTCTCTCAGTTCTCTTTTCATGTGTCGAAAGAAGAAAAAAAATGAATGGGTTAGTTTTTACGTGTGCGTAGCTTTGATTCAGGTAGAAAATATAACAACATAAAATTTAATACGTAACTAAACTGAAATGTTCAATTTATGAGGATTTGCAACCAATTCCCAAATGAAGGGACGCTTTCACAGAAGCCTTTTTTTTATGGTTTCCCAGTTTCTCTATATTGAGCCAATTCAGATTTATCGATCCTTTTGCTATCAAATATTCAAATTCAAACCGAACAGGACAGTAAGATAAAATAAAAATAAAATAATGTTCACGGCAATTTGAAATTCGGATTTCAGAATTCAAATTCAAATTGTTTCAAGTTTTGGGGGATAGAGAAAAAAAGATGTTTTTTGTGAAGAGGCCGTTAGTGTCAGGGAAAGCGAGAGAAGGAATGGAGAAGAAGGGTGAGAGTGACAGAGAGAGAGAGAGAGAGAAAGACAAAGTTGGTTGATCCACGGAATAATTGATGTAAAAAGTAAGCTAGAGATTGAATGGGTAGAAAAGATTGGAAACGCAGCAGGAAGTGTAATAAAAGTGACTTTTATTTTATGCGTCTTCTTTTTCTCTTCGTCGTCCTCGTCGTTGCCGTCTTTCCCCCAGAAGACGTGGGATTCTTTCACTTTTCTTCTCCTACATGGAAGAAAGTGGGGAAGTGATAGATAGAGAGGATGAGGAAAAGTGTTTGTCTTCAAAGAAGAATAATAAGACAAAAGGAATTGCATTCGCATACATATACAAGGACCCCACCAGAATCAGAACTGTAGCTCATTTCTTTCCTACGTGAACGGCGGGACTGAAATAAAAGCAGAGGAGAAAGTAAAAAAGTCTCGCCTTTCTCTTTCTCTCTTTGTCTCGATCCACAGATATAAGATAAATTACGCATGTACGTGCGGACTGAAGGAAACTTTGGTTATGCACTTTTGCACTTGTGGTAATTATCAGGAACATGAAAGTCTGATGATGGTAATGCTAATATCTCTACTCTGCTCAATTCCATTCCATTCAGTTTATAGTTCCCTATATCTTCTCATCCTCACCATATCTCACCCACCATCCAGTTGAGGTGGAAGTATTTTCCTCCTGGAATTGTTTTCTTCACATACAAAAAAAACAGGAACAAAGAGCATATGGCAACTCTTTAAACAAAACTGGTCAAAAACTGCATGTATTAATATAAAATACGAAGACAAAAGGAAATTATGTTTTTGCTCTAGCTGAATTTCGGAAAATACTGAAGAATGTTGTACGTGGAAAACATTTCATTACGCTTTTGTGTGGGGACGAGGAGGAAAAAAATGTATACATATAAGAATTGGCGCAGTTCTTTTCTTGGTCTTCTTTCTTTTCCATGGAATTTTGTTTGGTGAAACACTGGCAAAAAGAGAAAGACGTGCAGTATATGAATCTCATAAATATTTCTGGGTCAGGAGTGAAGAAAAAGGGAGAGTGAGAGAGTGAGGAGAGAAAGGAAGGTGGAAATGGGCTCATATTGTTCAAAGTTTGATGAAATTCCCCAAGATTATGTACTGTGTGTGTGTGTGTGTGCTTGTGTTTCTGTGGACTCAGAAGGAGACAAAATGTAGACAAACACAAAGACGGGGGAGAGACACAACGTCTGAGCCCTGGTGACATGAGAAATTCTTGGTATACATAATATAAAAGTGAAAATGTATGGTTCTTTTCCCTTTTTTCGTAACGCGGGAATTCCTGTGTTGCTGCTGCTGCTGGTGTTTTTAAAGAATGGTTTTATGAGTTTTTCACTCGAGTTATGTGGCTCGGTGGTTGTGAGTTGTAAGTTAGAAGCCCCCGTGTTTTCCTGCCTAGATATTTTATTGTGTTTGTGTGTGGGAACCATTTTTTATGACTATTACAATGGCAATGGCTATGACTATAATTGTACTGGAATGCTATGGAACGTTCACTCACTTTTTACCTCCACTCTTTTACACGAACTATGTTGGGCTTGCCCTTTGAAGTTTTTGAAAAGATACAAATGCTAATTAGAGGGGGGAAAGAAAGAGCTCTGTTTAATTGGCAGAAGAATTTCAATATTAACGTGGGATTTAAAGGAAACTGTAAAGTGAGGATGGGTGCTTTGACCGAGTTCAAATTTGCATTTGAATTCCGATTCAAATCCCCTCATTTTCCAGATTTCTAAGAGACTTGAATGGACATGAAAAGGAGGAAATGGGAAAAGTTTTGAACGAGTTAAAGTCGGTAGTCAAGAAAAGATTTGATGTAGGAAAAAAAAACCGGGTGGTGACACGGAGAAACTTTTTTCATGTACACGGACCATAGAAAAGTCCTCGTAGTCGTTCAAAAGTGTCGTGGGGTGTTCAAGTACTTGAATTTAAAACCCTATGATCAAGTATGAGCACACCAACCTGAAAAATAGTACATGAAAGAGAAATGGAGGGAAAGAGTGGGAGAAAGCAGCTTGAGGAAATCATGGCTAATTAAATAAATCAATACGATGAAATTCATCGGGTACAATTTGATTCACTTTTGATGCGGGCCGCGTTCACGTTCACAGAAAGAGAGAAAGAGGAAGAGACAGAGAGAAATCTAAAGGCTGCTAGAGTACGGGGAAAAGGGAAAGGGATTGCAGACTCGTCGTCAATAAATGATTGGAGAGTTAGAATGTTGCGTGCTTTCATTCACTAGGGATTTCCAAAGCTCTCTCTCTCCTCTATTCTTTGTCTTTCACTGGGTTTTCGTTTTTATTCGTGCCAACGCCAAAGCCGGAGTCTGAGCCAACGTCAAAGTCTCTGATGCTCCTTCTTCTTCTGCTTCTGCTTCTCCGGTTAAAAGAAAATCCAAACGTAATTTGGGAACTAGATTTTAAGCGGAGAATGTGAAAGGGAAAGAAAACGAATACGCAGACGAGAGTAAAAAGAAAAGAAAGATTGCCCTCGTTCTTTCTCTCTCTCTCTTTTGCTCTCTCTCTCTGCACATTAGACCTAAGCTAAGTTCAACGTTGAACGGCTCTGATTTGCATTATGAAACCTCACTCGACGACTATAAATAGCGAGCCAAACTTCTCCGTGATGAATTCCCAACATCAACTCGACTCCCACAATTTTACATGCATATGAGCTTCCACGTGCGCCCGTGCTTTTACCATTGCAATTGAGTTTGCTTTTTTTTAAGATGAATGACAATAAAAAAACCCTAATTGTTTGTCATCACTCCGGTGTTTTCAAATGTTTGTACACGAATTTTTCCGAACTGGTTTTCTATTAAATTAGGCAGCTATGACAGGAAAATGTTCAAACGTGACTAGGAATAAATTAAAGGGTTCAAAATGCAAATATCCACGTAAGTTGATAAATTTAAACTGAGGAAAGTCCAATAATCTAGACTTGCAATCGATCCGGGGAAGAGTAAAATGGAAATGGGGTTTTCATCAAAACTCGCCATGTGGTTTCCCTCAGTTTGTGTATGATGTTATTGTGGATGGTGGCTGTGGAAATTGTTCCGAGAGCCTTTGTGTCCTCTGCTGTGATTTCCGCTTCATTTCACCCATAGAATGACTTTTAAAATAGACCTAATCGGCTAATCGTACAGTGTAGAGCAACACATTGTCATTGGCATTGCGGTTGTCCTCCACTGTTGTCATTGTGACATGGTGGATAAGGGAGGCAGTTGTCCATGGACAATGCCAATGACAAAGGGAGAGCTGAGAGAGAGTTGAGAGAGAGAGAGAGAGAGAAGGATAACGCCTAGACCATGTTCAGAAGACTCGTCTCATGTAGCTTTAAAGTCATGTTCCCCGTCAACCAGAGGCGGAGATTCGACGGAAATGAGATACTCGGGGTTGAACATATCAAATTCTTTTCCCAGAGACTTCTCTTTGACGTTCATGTTTTTGTTCTCACAACCTCTCCTCTCGTCTATTCTCTCTCTCTCTCTCTCTTTACTCTCTGTCAGTGGTGAAAGTGTACTCAAATATGTAGGTATACGGCGAAAAAAGTGTGATCTTATCTAGTGTAAGTTTTTATTATGTATGTATTGCACTAATCTACACTATTGTATTCAGGGGCGTACC
>JAIUND010004437.1:0-12026 GCA_034699125.1 Gisinianus flammeolus | reverse complement strand
AAGAATTTTGTTCAGCAAGGTTTTGGATCCAAAATAATTCAAGGTCGACGACGAAAATATTAAAGACGAAAGGAAAACGTCCAAATTCAAATTTAAATTATGATAACATTTCCGCCACATTCTCTATAAAAGCTAATGACCAAAACGCGTCAAAGATGAACATTTTACCATTATAATTTTTACATTTTTCATTCCTCTTTTATTTGAATCCGGGAACCACGGAAATATTGTCCGTTTAAAAATAACCCGCTGAATCCTATATATTGTTTCCTTTCCCGAAATATCGATGGAAACCATAGAAACAAAATTAATTTGAACTGCATCCAACATTCACAGGGGGTCTCTAAAAAATCCGGGTCAAAATGGCCATCGATATTGAATCCACAGATCCGGAAGGATTTTAGTGGAGAATCATCATTATCAACAAAACGGACCGATTTTTCTGGAGTCGACCATCGGGAAGTTTAAATGGCTGGGAAATCCGCGGGAACTCGAGAACTCACCAGAATTGTTTGAGATTGGCGCTTTCACTCGCTCAGTCCATTCAAAGACCCTGGGATTAAATGGCGGGGGTGGGGGGGTTATTCAAATCCATACATTTGTGGCTCAAAACCGTGGGGAATTGCTAGGGCACGGTGTGTAAAATGTTGGCGGGAGGCGGATGAATTTTGAATTTCACGAGCACACCGTCATGGAATTCCTTTTCAAAACATTGACATCGTTTGTCCCGTCAAAAGGAATTTGGACCGTATGGAATTAAAAAATTTGGGCGTCAATGCACAGAATGTGACAAAACTATATCTCTATGAACCACATTGGATCCTGCACCACGCCGCATCATAAATTTAGCATTTATATCCAAAGCTTGAATGTCTCTTCACAAATTCCCTTGCAATACCTATACTTTACAATTTATGTGAATCTATATACATATCGTCTGTTAAGTTCACAAAGGAACTATGATTATTTTCCTTATTTTCATTGACCTGCTCGCAAAGGTCAAATGGCTGGAGATGGAGCTGTGGGTCCTTCGACATGATTGTCTGCCCTGACCTTTTCTGTCACCCTCAATTCTTTCAGAATTTTACCCGCAAAGACGGACGCAGTCGTCGCATTTCCGCAAATTAAGGAAAATCGTTATATAGGTCGTCTGTGAACTTAACCGACGATATGTATTACTTTATATTGTATTTTTAGTTTTGATGCTGTCGTCTTTCCTTTTTCAGTTGCTTTCACTAGTCAATGATTGAAAATTTAGCGCCAACATTCAAATGAGAGAAATTTTCTTAATTTTCCAAGGGTGCCAAAGATATGTATGTATAGAAACACAGAATAAATATAGGTGTGGGCGGGGTAGGCCTATGAATTTTTTGATTTCATGTGTCGGTTCGAAATTCAAAAGATTTATTAAGGCAATTTATTCATTTCAATTTTTGAAACACATTTCCACATATATATTATTTCAATGAAGCGACGACATAAATACAAATTTGAGTCTTGTTGATTCTATATATATTCTCGCGAGTATTTATTCTCCCGTCATCATCTCCATGAATTCTGTAATTTATCATCATGCATATATACACACATATATAGAAAATATATGTGTAATTCAGAAAAAAATATATATATACGGATGAAGCAAATTACAAATTAAAAGAAAAGGAATTTCAACTCGTTTTAATATAGGGGAATTTGAATTTTTGCGGGGACTTGTTTATTTTTCTTACCATCAAAATCAACAGTGCCGGAGCCGTCCGTGTCGATTTCCGCAATCATGCCATCCAAATCATCTGGACCGAGTTTGTCATCCAAAGCAGCCATGATTTCCCGAAGGACGTCCGTCGTGATGAATCCATCTCCTGCTCCCTCACATTCACATTCACACAAAATCACACACCACAATCATACATTTTGAATTTAAATTTCCCGGGCCGTTTTTTTGTTAAAATATATTGTACATAAGTTAAATACATGATAATTTTTTACCGCCGCGATCGTAGAGACGGAAGGCTTCTCTCAATTCCTGCTCCATCACTTCCGCATCTTCCTCCTCAAGGAAATGCCCGGCAATCTCCGAAAATGCATCAAAATCCAATCTCCCCGTACCTAAAACAACAACAACAACAATGGCCGCGGAGAACAACAAAGGCAAAACGTGAAAGAAAATCCATCATTTCCAAATGTGAATTCACAATTATTATGTATACACACAATTTCCCATTTTCTTTTGTCATTTTGTCTTGTGTATTTTTCTACTTTGAGTTTCTTTAGATATAGCAAGCGAAAAAACGATCGCCATTGCTGTGTGTGTGTGTGTGTGTGTGTGGAAACTTTTGAGAAGGGAATTCTCTTCTCGTGTGTGCTTATATAATTATAATTATGAAGAGAGAAAAATCAATAGATTTTCCCATTGGCAAAATTCCAGAGGAGAGAGAAAAAGAGAGAGAGAAAAACGAGAGACAAAAGAGAGATAAATGTGACGGGGATGAGAAAGAGAGAGAGAAAGGACGTTGCGGAGTTGTGTGTGTGGACTTGGATGTGATGAATGGGAAAACTGAGAGAGAGAGAGAGAGAGAAAGAGGTTTGGCGACAAACCAAAAACCCGCGACACGGAGACTCCGTGTCACGGACATTTCCTGGCACAGTTTCAAAAATAAGGGATGTAATATGGAAATGAAGGCTTTATGTGATTGTGTGATTGTGATTGTGTGATTGGGATTTTCCCGGGGTATTTTTAGTTGAATATATATTTGAATGGGAAATAATAATAATAATAATATGTGAACATGTACATTAAATGAAGGATATTTGGATATTTGGATCTTTTATATACCCTCTGGATCATGTGACTCCACAAGAGCTGTTAATTCATCATCATCAAAACTGTGACCGATGGTATTGAGGATTGTGGAGATTTTGGCGCACTCAATGAACCCCGTTTTGCCCTGGTCAAACATTTGAAACACCTTTCGCATCACTATAGATATATCACATTGTTTTTGGGGCGAATCATAGAAAAAACAGAGGGACAAAAAAAACACATGTAAATTGAACGCACACACACACAGAATTCCCAAAGAATGAATGAATGAATGAAAAATGTGTGGTCGGATATTTGTTTTATATACTCACTCTCATCTTTCTCGCTGTCCACCTGTAATCAAATCCACATATATACAAACAGAACCAATTAATTAATAATAATATAATAATAATATAATAATTCACAATTACTATATGTATTTAAAATCCTCATTGTATACCACATTGACAAATTTAAAATTGCGTATTAGGAATTTGAAATTGAAATGTCGTATAATTAAACTCCGATAGCCATATAAAAAAAACCCGAAAGATCCAGGGCGAATTGGGAAAAAAATATCTGTATAATAGGACATTTCCGCCAATAATTGTATATATGGACTCGGAAATTCACCAAGAATTTTCAATTCTCAATGTGTGCGCAATTAATTTCTACGCACACACACCACAAAAACAGTATGCACTTGTTTTTCACACACACACACACACACATATATAATAATGAATGACCACAATAAAAAAGGGAAGACAAATATTATGTAATAAATGGTGTGTGGGAATTATTACCATTTTGATGCTGTGAAATGTTAGGGAATCTCGCTGTCTATATAATAATGAATTTAATCTATATAGAGTTTTTCCTCCTCGGCGGACGATCACCAAATATTTTTTATTCCACGATTCCAAGTTTTGACGACGGGAATGAGGAAAAATATGTGGAGAGAGAGGACAAATATATAATACAAACGATAAATATACAATGACGAAAACTTGGCCAAGTCAAAAATATCACCGATTTTCCATTCTCCACACTGTGATGACGACGGGGTTTTCTCTCTCTCTTGCTCTCTCTCTCATTTCTCACTAATTACATTTTCCCCCTTTGTCCTCGTTGCAAAACACACACACAGCTCACAAACACACACTCAGACTCGCGGAGCTCATATATCTTTGTTCAATGTATATAATACACACAGTGAGAGGGAATAAGGGAAATGTGCAATTGGAAAAGGAAAGAGAAACATGTTTGGTTGTAAATAGAAATGAGAAGTGCAAAGTTCTCAAGGAATTCCCTTCACATTCACCGCACACACCACACACAAACATTCACTATATAGAAAAAGTATTATGACTATTATTATTCCACCAACTAAAAAAAAAATCTATACTTATCGACGCCAAGGAACCGAACCGTTTTTTAGGGAGCGGAGCTTCCTTGATGGAATTGAAATCGTATATATATACCGTATACGCTATAATAGAGTCACAGGGAGTGTATTTCAAAATATTATAGAGTCGCAGGGACTGTATAGCATTGTATGTATGTACGTTAATGTATTTGATATGGGAGCAGAATTTAGTCTCTCCAGAGGTGAGACACTATAAAAAGGTGCGACTCTATAATAGCGTATACGGTAAGTACATTTCCGTCTGACTGTCCGTCCGTCCGTCCGTCTCACGATAACTTTCAAACCGCTTTTTTGGTTTGTAACGTGTTTTCCCCTATATAGTTTTCGTTCTTTAACGATTTGGGGGTCAAAAATCCCCAGGAATCCAAAGTCCAACTCGGATAATTCCGAATTTTTAACTCCCGAATTCCGTGTTTTACCCAATATTTTGAGCCATAACCAAATTGATTGGATTCTGGGGTAACAAATCATGGGAAATTCGATTCTGGAATCAGAGTACGTATTCGTAAATTCCAAAAGCAAAGCCCTGATTTTTGGATTTTACCCGGGTTTTTGAATAATGTTCGAATTTGTCGATTTCTTGTTGGGTATAAAATACGGAGATTCCGAATCTAAATTTCTTAGTATCCAAATACATATATAACCCTGAACTTTGGGTTTTTCGGATAAATCAAGAAAGTTAAATAAATTTGAATTTTGGGTTAACTGTGCCGATGTGGGGAATCTAAATGTTGGTTCAAAATCCAAAAAATGGGTTTCCTTCTCAAGTACTTAATGCAATTAAACTATACGAATGCCTGAGACTAATATATAGTTATTTATTTCTTTGTTTTATGCTCCGCTTCCTGATTTGAACACACCGTGGTGTAACTGTGATATTTTTGTGATGGTTCAACACGCAGTCATTTTCCTTATACGATTGGCATGAAATATCGGTTGTCGGTTGTTGTCAACCTTGTTTCGTCTGTAAAAAAAACTATATGTACGTACATGCTAGAATTTATACACATCTAATATATACAAATACAAGAAGATCTGTGCTCTATACACCTTTTTAGCTCACGGTGAGACAACGAGAAATGACGAGAATGTGTACATGAGCATGAGAAATGATGAGAGAAATATACAGCAAAGATGTGAGCTTTTGTAATTCTTTCTCCATTGATTTGGCTATGAATTTTGCTATATGTTGTCGTCTGCCAAAATTCATTGAGGAATAATATAAAATTTCCATATGTAAAATTTGTGCATATATATGTTCCAGTTTCATTTAAATTACACTTCATATATTTTTGTATTTAAGAATGAATATATTTATATACTTTCAAGTTAAACGTTTTAGCATTGATTTCTTTACATGAAAATACGTGGGTTTAAGTTTACATAAATTATGATTGATTTGTTGCAGTGTTGTGTAATTATGGTTTTTGCTAATAGTGATAATTAATGGTAGGGAATTTTTTAATGAAATTTTGCTAGTGAATTCAAGTTCAAAATTTTGCTAGTGAATTAATTATACCAAACTGTATAGTTAAGTACCCACCCAAAAGAGAAGAATTAGATGCTGCATTGAAGAAATTAAGTAACAATAAAGCACCCGGATCGGATGGAATACCAAACGAAATCTGGAAAAATCTAAGGGGAGAAGTTAAAAATGACTTATTTATGAACCTACAAGAGATTTTTAAAAATAACACAATCCCAGAATACTGGAGCGAGATCGTGACAGTACCTATCCACAAGAAAAGAAATAAAAATAAACCAAATAACTACCGTCCAATTTCACTACTTAACACTATTACTAAACTATACACATGCATCCTAGCAGCAAGAATAGAGAACTGGGTATTATTTAACAACAAATTATTAGCGTGCCAAGCAGTGTATCAAAGAAATTTAAGTACACAGGATCACATCTTTTTGCATATGGCAGTTATACAGAAGCAACTATCGAAAGTTAATTTAAGTGAATCATCTAAACTCTTTACTTTATTTATTGACTTAAGTCAAGCATTTGACTCTATTAAACACGAGACATTGTGGGAAAAACTTGAAATGAAAAATGTAAGTGATAAGTTTATAAACAGAATAAAAAAACTGTATGATAGAGCAAAAACAAAAATTCAAACTGCGGACGGGTACAGTGATCCAATCAAAATACTTATAGGAATACTACGAGGAAAAACTCTATCTCCTCAACTATTTACCCTGTTTCTGGACGACATTGTAGAAATCCTAAAACTATCAGCTGCAAAGGTAGTTTTCGTTAATCTATATGAAATCATTAAATTATTATTCGCGGACAATATGGTTTTATTAGCAGATGACCAAATAGACTTGTAAAGACAAATCAGCGTGCTTGTAAAATACTTTAAACTTAACGACTTAACAGTGAACCTCAGCAAAACCAAGGTCCTCGTGTTCAGGAAAGGAGGATACGTATCAAAAAAATTCAACTGTACTTGGATGGGAAGGAAATTGAATTTGTGAATAACTATACATACCTGGGAGTTGAGTTTAGTAGTAGTGGCCTATTCAGCAATAATAAAAAGAAAGTAATTGACAAAGCCAAATTTGCAATGGGTAGGCTATTTAAAATATTCTGTATAGGTAGCATGTATAATGTGAAAACTCAACTTCAATTATTCAGTACTATTGTTAAATCAGTGATATTATATGCAAGCCCAGTATGCAATAATTGTAATTACAATTATTGCAATTACAATTGTTACAATTTAAGTAACAATATAATTATATATTTAAACATAAATAACATGATAAAAATAAATTTGACAATGTGTTCAAGCCACGCTTTTGGAATTGATTCATTATGTTCATGGATCCACATAATTTGCGTTTCTTTGTCAAAAAGAACTCACCAAATTTCCCCGCATGTTCCAAAAAAGATAAAGTGTGTGTTCAACTCAGCGGATTCAAAGCTTGTTCACATAGCGGTGGTTTGACATTATGAGAGAGTTTTCTCCGAGAGTTTTCTCCAAGCAGTGTTTACTCAAAAGTGAGGAGAAGGCTCACGATCTGTTGAAATACGAAATCGATGAAGATGAGCGAGGATTCCCGTTCGATCATGTTAAATCCACCCGCTTTGAGCCCCATTGACTTTGGCATTGACCACACAATCTGGCGGATTTCCTTCCTTCCCGCCGGTCCTTGAAGTCCCCTTGAGGATCCGATGAGGACCTCCCGTTTGAGCTCGTCGATGAGTGAGGGGATGCCGAATGCACGATCAGATAGAGCATTGAAAATGATGGTCCCTTCAAGGAACAAAATACCGTAGGCACCAGCCAATGGGAGATGATGATTCCCATTGATCAATCGGATGAATCCAAATCCTCCAACGATGGCGCCAGTGAGTGAAAGGATTTTGATGAGATAGACCACGTCGGACATGGTCAAATTACACAAATTCAGCTGAAGTTTGATGAGGGACAGGGAGCGGACCGCCTTCACCATTGACATCCGGTCCCGTTCGGATCCGGACAATACTCTGATTGCACATGCCACATGTGGAATAAAAAAAGTATTATCCATTTTGTATAGGTATATATATTTCCTACACTAAAATGAAAGCTTATCCTTATGTTTGGTCCATGAGAGGTCCAATCAAATACTGGCAAAGTTCATTGGACGAGACGAACCTGATGACGATTTGAGTGTCTTCGATCAGTTCGTGTATGGAAAACAAGAGGAAGAAAACGGCGTAGTAGTCTGCCGAGATGCAAAAGAAAATGGTAAAAAATCAAAAATGTTGAAGAGCCGGAAAAGAAAGGGAAGGAGCCAATGGGAATTGTGTTGGAGTGTGGTCGGGAAGGAATTGATCAGGTGAACTGGCAATGAGGGAGCAAATATCAATAAAATGGGGTGAATGGGCAGGAATGCATAGACGAGGAATGGAAGGATACAAAGGACCAATTCTACTACAGATAAATCCCTCCAATTCCCACTCTGATGATGACTTTCCCAGTTGACGGCTGTGGTTGACTCATCTAGAATGACGTGACGGACAACTCCATTGTGAACCACAATTACTGCGTTCATTTTATACAGGGAGACGTCGTAGAATCCATATGCTAGTAAACAGGCCAAAAAATAGATGACACTGCACAGAAGGATTTCATAAAAACATTCTCGCAACTGATTCGGATCCATTTTCCAGATCCAGTGGGAAATGTTCAAAAATAAAATCCGTAGCCGACCCCAAACGAACACCATCCAAAATATGAATAAAAATTTCCTCCAGCGAGACTCAGCCGTCAAACCATGAAAAATCCCGCTTCGTTTGTTCATTGTCAAGGGAACCGCACCCAGCCTGGCCACTAATCCAAGTGCCCACAAATTAAATTTCATATTGGTTCGGTTCAACTTCTTTTCTCCTCGGTGAGTTTTCACACATGATGATGATGATGATGATGATTCCGTTAAGACGACTCCATTTTCCGCATTTCCAACTGTGTCCGTTGGGGGACGTTTTCGTTGTTTGCGGTTTAGAAAGGAATCAGATCCTTTTTTGTCTGTCCGATGATGTGCTGGATTCCTTCGTGTACACACGTTGAAAATATGCGCTTGTTTTAGTCTCTCCCAAAACGACATGGTCAAATGTCACACAGTCTCTGCGAAGGTTTTCCTTTGAATGTCTAAAAAATCCTGTCTTCGTGAACGAACCGAAATTCTAAAATTCGACTATATCACACAAAAGAAAATGAAAGGAAATTCTCCCACAGGGAAAATGTGTTATTGTGTAAAAGTTGAGTGCTTATATGTGGAACAAATTCAATTTCAATTCAAATGGAAGTTAGATATATAGTTTATTGTGGAAAGTAAAAAACGCTAAAAAATTGGGCTGCCCTTAAAATAAGTAGTTGAAAAACTCTTATTTTATGGTACAGTTTTTGAGTTGAGTTGTCCCAAATTTTAATAATTCAAACTTTCATCTACACGAAGAAGAAAAATATACTTTACAAAGTTTTTATATGGACTGTTCAAACAATTGTCATAAAATGCGACTGAAATTAATTTAGCGTTTAGTTGAAAATAAACTTGTTTATGGAATTGAAACTTCCCAGTGGATTTATATCTAGTTTTGTGGACTTTCCATAATCATAATAATAGTAATGCTCAATTCATTATTACCACGATATTTGAAAAATGTTTCATCTGTGCTTTGAGTATTTGACAAGCCAAAAGAAGCAAATGTGTACAAACTGAAATTATTCTCATCTGCTCTCTTTCGTCAAATATATGTACAAACCAATAGAGTGGAAAGTCTATGAGAAAAATTGGATTTGAGATTGATGAATTTGTTCTCAATGTCGAATGGAAATACATATAAGGATTCCATGACCTGGTCTGACACGGTCATTTTCTGTAGAAGTAGCTACAGAACAATGTGTAAATAAATGTGCTTTTGTATTTAAAATTTAAAAGAAAATGAATTTATATCGATTTAGATGAAATGGAGAGGAAATGGGGATTTTAGCCGTCAACTCAAGTATATAGAGGACGAACGGTGAAAGGAATTTGTATGTGTGCGAGTCATGGACTCTGATTTTCTGTCGTGAAGTGAATTGGGATTTCATTCAACCAGGATGGGAGAGAAAATAAATAGGAATTTTGCAAATAGGAAATATTCTACGAATAGAGACACAAGCAACACAAATAAAGATTCCCATTTTTAAATCTATATTAAAGCTTATATTCAAAATATTAGGTAAATCTAATGACAGCTTTATGAAAAATGTTTTTACGTTTAATCTCAAAAACATTGACAATAAAAAAAATAATAATATTAAATTTAACTGGTACAGCCAAGTGAAACTGTTCTTTCACACTCATAACCTTAAGAACGAATTTAATTCCCTATCAGCGGACTATATAAAAGATAACTTTAATCATATCGCCGGAAAATTAAACTCCTTTTTAATTAATGAAGATATAAAAAGTTTGATATTAAACTCTTCTTTCATACAATTTAAGAGTTTCTAAACTCATTATGGAATAAGTAATTTTTATAACATGAATCTACGATGGTCGGTAATATCATTTATACAACAATTAAGGACCAGCATACCTAGAATAAGATGGGGAAAGGTAACAGTGTACATAAACTCTATACAACTTAAGTGGAAATTATTTAATGTAAAAACTACAAACTCCGTCTCATTGTTGATCAAAGAATTTCCTCCAGGTCTGCATCTCCTAAATATATATATATATATATATGATCAAAAAACAAATGATATTAATTTTGTGTCATAACCCAAAACAATGCCTGTGAGTAGCTAAAGTAAATGCCTTGGAATTTCATGTAACGTCATCACGTGATCCAGATTTTTTACTTTTAGTGGATGTACAACTGCGTTTGTGCGACTGTCCTCAAGGAAATGGCAGTTCTTTTTGTAAGCACCTTTGTGCCGTTGACTTGAATATTGGTGGTGCTCTGACTAGTTCACCTTCACTGACCTCCAAGGGCAGAGCTTTGTTTGCTTAAACAGCGCTAGGAAATTCTACAGACTTTTTGTTTTACATGAACATGATGGACGTTCAGATCATACAGCCAAGCGTGGCTTGAAGCTCAAATTGTAATGTCTTTCGAGATACCCCAAAAATATTGAATCCCAAAGTTTGTTTGTGGACAAAAGTTCGAGTTAGAAATTTTAAATGCATGGTGAAAATTTGAGAAATCATTATATGAGAATCTGTGACTTAGCTCAAGCAAATTATTGTTTGTCTTTGGAGATAGCAATAAGTAAGGAAAACAGAATACTCGCTGGAATTGAAACTGCGTCACAGTTAGAAAATTACATTGTCAATGCTATTAATAAAATTGGTAAACGACGAATTCCAGTTCAACCCACATCCATTTCTAGGAGAAAAAACGAATTGGAATGAAAAGTGGAGCCTCTGTGATTCAAAAGCCGGTATAGACCTTCAAACGTTGAGTCAGGCCGAGTCACAAAGAAGAAGCGAAAACGAAATCTTGGACAAAACATTTATTTCAATCAATCAAATGCCAAATCACATGGAAAAGCACATTGAAATCAAATATTGACTTGTAAATCTGTATTTTTGTAATAAATATTTATAATCAAAATAATCAAATTTGTGTAGCTTAATATTAGTTAATAATAATATTTGTTAATTAATTAATATTTGTTTTCCGTTGTTCAATGCAAACAACCATAAAACTATATGTGGGAAGTCTGGCAAGCCAGAAAAACAGAGAAAATGGAAATACGTTTTGTGTGTACAGAATGGGAAGCGAAAGAGGGAGAAAATGGGTAAAGGGAAGGCCCTGTTGCCCTTCAGGTCAGAGTAAAGCAAGCTTGCACTATGTTAACTCCTACGTTAACTCCCTAAGTTAACTCCTATGTAAACTCTCCAAGTCCCTCCTTCCGACTCACAGGGTTGTTTATGTGCAAGTGCCAAATTAATTACTTATAAAAGTCGGCATTGTTGAATGCTTAACTTTTTTTTACATGGGAGGCATAAAACAACAGCACTGTGAGTCGGAAGGAGGGACTTGGAGAGTTTACATAGGAGTTAACATGGGGAGTTAACATAGGAGTTAACATAGTGCAAGCTTCCTTCACTCTGACCGCCCTTCAAATTGAATGTGGGGACGAATTCAATGACCATATGTATATATATATATCCCGTGGCGGTTACAGTAAGGGAACGTCCGACAATACTTGCTCTATATGCTTACTCCGTATACTTACTCTCTATGCTTACTCCGTATACTTACTCTCTATGCTTACTCCGTATACTTACTCT
>JAIUND010004436.1:0-12028 GCA_034699125.1 Gisinianus flammeolus | reverse complement strand
TTGGGTCAAGCGACATTATTGTCCCTCATGACCTGCTCTACAATAATGTCGCTTGATCCAAAGCTCCATCTCTAATATTGTGACCTCCAGAGCGGGTCAAACCCGGTCAAACGAAATTAAGGAAAATGATTATCGTCCTTTTTTGAACTTAACAGACGATATATAGTAACAACCACACTAATGACTAAAGCCATTTAATTTAAAGCCCATTAATTCAATCAAATATACACCACAATGTTTAACCTTGAGCCAGGCTGGCGGAGACCAACTGGATGCAAAGAATTTCAAGTCCTTGGAGATCTCCTTGGCTCTCTTTAATTGCGGGATCTAAAGACAAAAAATCGCGGGAAATCCAGATGATTTGAATACAAATTCTGCATTTAAAAATTCAAAATGAAAAAAAAAAATGCCTTCTTTTTCGGTGGAAAGTTGAGAATTGAGAATTGAGAAGAAACAAACAACAAAAGGTCAAAGGGGTCAAAAGAATAGGGAAAAATGAACGGACTTTGAAGTTGATGTCTTCATTGACGAGGGCCCAATTCGTCTGATCCCAATCATTTTCTTGCTCATTGTACGTGTAGCCACGATTGGAGAAGTCACTGCCGGCGATGACCACTCTGGTGACGGAGTACTCGAGGCCGTTCTCACTGTAGTAAGAATTGAGGATGTCCTCCTGGAGTTTGGGTGAGAGAGAGCCAATTCCCAGGCCAGTGGCGTCTGACATTGCCCCACCGAATCCAATGAGTTCCTGGTAAGCTTGACTCCGGTCCACACCCACGTTCCACTCTTGACCTGGTGGTGGTTGGAAATTATCGTTGAAGATTTGAGCACGGTGCTCCATTCGCTTCTCCGCCCGCGTCGTCTCCCAAATCTATATATAGTGAATTTAAATTTTAAATAGTTTCAAATTCCCGCTGTTTTTCCATCAATGATTTCCAACGTTACAATAATTGTAGGTAAGTATTTTTAAATGTGTGGGAATGATGTGGACGAACCTGAACGATACCGCTGGGCTGCTTTTGAAGGGGATCCACCGTGTCACAATAGTCTTCATCGCAGACGCACACAAAGGAATTGTGATTGTTAAATGTCCGCTGACGACATTTGTTGGCTCCGTCCGCCGTCCACACGACGAGGGCGAGAGTCAATGAGGTGAGGAGAATGAGGAAACTCGGGCCATTCCGAGTCATTTTTGAAATGGACAAATGTGTGCAAATTAAATGTGCATGTGTGTGTGAGAGAGAGAGACGAAGTTCCTGGTGTAAATGAATCTATAATGAGGATCCGTTGTGCTTTTATATACGTGTCCCGTCGGCTTTACTTAATTGTGGAACATTTCCAAAGTGTTGTCCGCAGATTGTCCACATTCAGAATTCATGAGGACTTTTGAAGATGTCTTTTGACGCTGATGGATCACTTTAAATATAGGCTGTGAAATCAGTTAGGTCGCATTGAAGAGCCACAAATATACTTATATATATATTGTATATGTATATACAACTCTCGTGTTATGGTGTGGGCTGATTTTTGTACTATATATATACTATTTTGTGTCATCAAGTCCAAGTATTTAGCTGTGGATGTGGATGTGGATTTAAGTGATGACAGTTTATATCAGTCTTTTAGCCTCGCAGCTGTCAATATTTTGATGATGGAGTGGATCCGACTATCATTTTCTGATGCTCATATTATGTGCACATGTGTACAAATTACGAATGCAGACTCAATTCAAATGAACTCTCCTTCCACAATAAGAGAGAGAGAGAGAGAGAGAGCGAACAGAAAAAAAGGTGCTAGGAATTAAATATATGTAGACTTTACACATCAGATGAATGAATATACATGATGTTCTCATTGTCACGCAGTGCTTTGTCATGCACATTTGTGGATGCAATAATACAATGAAGCAAGAGAGAGAGAAAGAGAGAATGAGAAGTGCAAATTTCAAATTTAAATGTTTGTGTGTGTAAATAGTAAATGATTATGATGATGTAAAGCTGATTGTTCTTGTCCTAATTCTGATGATTCTGATGATTCTGATGTTCAATGTGTGGTTCACAGTGTAAAATGAGAGAAAGGAAATGAAAGTATGTAGTTATGTATATATATATATGTTGGCAGTTGATCTAAAGAAAGGAAAATGGACGGACAAAGTGCACAGAAGAGCTTAAAGAAGCTTCTTTAAGCTCTTCTGTGGACAAAGTGCGAGTGAATTAAGGGAATTATACATATGTATATATACTTTATATAATACATATGTATCAGGGAGCGCCCCTGAACTTGAACTCGAACGAGGACTTAGAATTTGTACTGCTACATATAGGTATATGTACATACATACATACATGCATACAACGTTTTGCCTACAATATATTATATCAAATATCTGGTATATATCGACGTATGGTACATAATCGAGAGTTGACTGTACATATGTAGGTGGTTATGTATGTATATATGTATACACAAAGACACACCGTTTTTTTCCTTTCCTTCAGCAGCCCTTGGCCTTCTCACACACACAGCAAGCAGCACCATGCAGAAAACAGTGTGACAATGACCTTTTCCCTGTGAATCAAGTTTTCTATATAGGTGAACTCCTGACCCAAATCCCACAAATCTCTGTACTGTACACACAAATCCCCATGCACAGTTCCACAATAACAAACCAAAACAAAAACGATAAAAATGTATACATACATATAGGTATAGTATATATTAGACATCTGCATGCACTTTTCCAGCTTTCCTATATATATATATATATATATACCTATGTAGACGAGCGATCCTTTAAAATCCTCGGGATTTCTCCCACAGACGTCATATAGGCCTTCTCCAAATCCACAGTTCCAGCAGTTCAAATCCCATAAAAAATATCTGCGTAATTTCTCATCTTCCCTTATCTTTTTTCATAACAAATCTACGAATCTACATAATAATATATAATAGCAATACCAAAAAAAAAAAAAAGAATCGGGAAACGGAAGGGAAAAAGTTCAAAAAAAAAAAAGAAACAGAAATAAAACGAAAATGGGGTCGTTTCCATATTTCTTTGGCGGGTTTTCCTTCATGATCATGCTGATAGTGGTTGAGTGTCGTACCGGAACCGGAACTGGACTTCCGGGATCATCATCCCCAAAATACCTGGTGGTCGGGCGAAGTAGTAGTGAGTCCATGGCCAATTACCCTCAACAATTGCCACAAAGAGAACGACGGCAGGAGCAGGAGCGGAGCAGATTTCAAAGTTTGTTCAACCCTCAGCATTTTATATGCTCTTCATGTTCATTTATTACAAATTAATATATTAATATACACGATTGTGCATATAGACTGAAATTCAATCCATGTTTTTCTGTTCTTTTTGTTCGATTGGCGGGGGGTTTTTTTAAAATTCTATAGGGGTTTTTGTCAATCCGGG
This sequence comes from Gisinianus flammeolus, assembly GCA_034699125.1. Classification (NCBI taxonomy): domain Eukaryota; kingdom Metazoa; phylum Arthropoda; class Collembola; order Symphypleona; family Katiannidae; genus Gisinianus; species Gisinianus flammeolus. Next base: position 8,607 of record JAIUND010004436.1, on the reverse strand, counting down.
TGGTGGCGGACAATATGACTATAATTACGGTTCGCAACCGGGTTACGGTTCGCAGGATTACGGTTACGATTCTCAACAGAATTACGGAGGCCAAAATCAAAATCAATATCAATATCAAAATGAAGGAGGATTCGGACAAAGACCTGTTGAAAATTGGCCGGATGCTAACGGGAATTACCCAAATTCTCAAGGTATATACGAATACTTAAATTCTTACAGTTATAATATATACAATTCAAATTTGAATTACGCGGGCTCATTTTATTTGTCATTTCCTTATTATTATTATTATTATTATTATAATGATGATTGTCAATGAATTTCAGGATATTATCCAGACGCGTGCAATCAAAATTATCCGAATAAATACCAGAGATACCCGGATTGTCAAGGGAACTACCCGTCTTATTCATATCAATATACCACCAGTAGCTATCGGGGACTCCCGCTTCGTCGGGATCTTCTCGTCTACGTCCCTTAATTAAATTATGTGGCCTTAAAATCTCCATTCACCCCCCGATGTGAATCCCTTATTATTATTTTTTCCATTGTTTGTAATTTGTAGCCATTATCTATATAAATGCAAATGTATACGCTGCTTATCGTCAGTTTTTACTTTATTTATGTATTAAACGCTCATCAAGGATTTGTGTATTCTTATTTTTGACTACATTTTAGTTATTGTCATTATTTTTCTACATACAAGTACAATAACAATTAGATTTGGGTGTATTTATGTCAAGTTTTTTCCACTTACAATATGCAATAAATGGAATCCACTTATAATTGTCCCTCTAATAGAGGGGTGCACATTTTCTTGCTTTTTGCCTTTTGGAATGGGTTTCATTACAAATGGGGAAACTTTTCCAATTCGGGAGGTTTGGAAAACATGAAAAATTATATGGAAAATGTTTAAAAAAATTAATTTTAATTTTAATTGCGGTGAAATGTAAATATTTTCAATTTCTTTTTGAGAAATGGGAAATTTTAATTTCAAAATTTTTGCATTTTACTTCAATTAAAATTAAGATTAAATTTTCTGAACATTTTCCATCCTTTTCCCCACATTATCCATTTGGATTCCAAAGTTTGGAATCCAAACCTCCCGAATTGAAATTTTTCCTATTTTTAAGGACACCCACATTCCAAAAGGCAAACAGCAACAAAATGTGCACCCCTCTAGAGGTGCCAGTGCCCGGTTACAAGTTACAACCAACTCTCTACCACATATTAAATCAAAATTCAAACATCCCACATTTTCATGGTAGAAAACTAAAAATTCAAAAACATCGAGTAAGGAGAATTGGAAAAGACTTGATGGGGAATTTACATGTATTTGAATTGTGAAAAGGCCGCGAAATGAACAATTTTCAATTTGACATAAAAATCACTATTATAGACTTGAAATTAATTGAAATGGAGAAACCGGAAGTCAATCGTTAATTGTGAATCGGGATTCGGAATTCAGAGATGTGGCGGGGATGAATCATCTGCAGACGGGATTAAAATCCGTGGTTGCATCCTGAAAGACACCATCGCAACATTGGAATTGATTTTCATTGGGGGGTGAAGGCTCCCCCGCCCCTGCGCAACACACCTTCCTGTTTGGATTCGTATTATCCGTGGAGCAAATGGCCCCAGGGCAGCAAGCACTCTGACTGCTACACGGTTTCGTTTCATTCACGCAATTCATCACCACCTATAACAATTATGAATAAGACGAAGAAAACGTAAAACAATATATATCGTCTGTTAAGTTCACAAAGGAACTATAATTATTTTCCTTAATTTCGTTGACCTGCTCCAAAGGTCAAATGGCTGGAGATGGAGCTGTGGGTCCTTCGACATGATTGTCTGCCATGACCTTTTCTGTCACCCTCAATTTTTTCAGAATTTTACCCACAAAGACGGACGCAGTCGTCGCATTTCCACACAAATTAAGGAAAATCCTTATAGTTCGTTTGTGAGCTTAACAGACGATATATATTTTCCATTCCATCATTCCCTGTGCATTCATATATATATTCATCGGCGGAATACAGAATTTACATTGAGAAAAAACGGAGGGAAATTTAAATGAGGACACTCCTATATTAATTTAGGAGTCGGAATTTACGCGGAAACTCTGTGATGTTGGGAAGATTAGTGATGGAGGAGGAGGAGCCGGCGAGCTGTTGTTTTGCATCATTACAATTGGAGGAGTCGGAGGCGACGGAGGAGGAGGAGGAGACGACGTAGAGTTTCCCATCATGGGTTGATAATATTTGTAGAACTGTGTGGAGTTGGTGTTCCCTTCCGAATAATACAGGGCATTTGAAATGGTCATCCACCCGGAAAAGCCCGTGAGAAGGAATGAGCTAATTATCCCCAAAATCCCCCACATTTTCTTTGATATATTTCTTCTTCGCTGTGTGTGTGTGTGTGTGGAGTTTAAAAAAAATCCCACGACTTTTCAACATACACATTAACAGTATATATATGAAATTACGAAAATTATGGGATTCTCATTTATTTTCTGGGCTTTCAATTTGATTTTGATTTTGATGAAATATCGCGTTTTATATTCGTGTATATATATATATAGCAGCTGGGAATGGAATTCAGAATCCACCACAGCAATATAATATTATGAAATGAAGGAGTGTGGAAAAAGTAACAGGGACATATGAGACTCAAATGCAATGCGAAAATGTGGGGATATATATATGATGATGATCAATGTGGGAGAGCTTTGAAATTGGAAATTTGCAATGTGAGACGGAATTCAATGTTGTGAAAGTAGAGCAACGGAAATTCATAAAGACGGCAAAAATTCTGCACCCGCATTTCCGCTGTCAGATTATTATTCTTCTTATTTTCGGCATCGTCATCTTTTTTTTGTCGTGCTGTCCCACATCAGTCAAGTCAACAATTATTTTCATAAACTCTCACGATCGTCAGTATATTTAAAAAATATATATATAGTCGATGACACTAAAGTGCATCTTCCCACTGTGCATTTTATATAAATTGAAGCTGAACTTTCCTCTCACTTTCACTTTTTCTCTGCCTAATATATACACTGAACTTTGGTGTCGGCAAGTATAGAAAAGTAGGAAATTGGCGAGCAGTGGAGAAATCCTTGGCGCGACTCCGCACCAAATCGAATACAAACAAGTCCAACATTTCTCGAAATAGATATACTAGACATAGATAGGACACCCAAGCATATGTACGGGACCATTTTTGGATTTGAATAAAAAGAGTGATTGACTGAACCAGGTCCAGGTGGGGTATATATTTTCACTTAATATGACGTAATTATATATGATATTATGATTTACTAGTTGGCTAACTCGCGTTAGAAAAATCATTGAATTATTTAAATAAATTCGATCCTTCAAAACCCTCTCTCACTCTTTACTCAAAATCTGACTGGTCTGCCTTTTGATGCCAAAATGTGCCATGTCCTTTCTTCCTAAAAGTAGGAGCATCATTTACACGGAAATGCATAATGGCCGATAAAGCCCCCAAACAGATGCTAAATTGACAGCGTTCAGTAAAAATACACAATGATAGTTTGACGGTCAAAGATGCAGTACATATGACTTGACGACTTAGGTAATAAGTTGCCTATGACTTTCATTAAATTCTGTGAATAATTAATTCCGAGTTCCAGGTCAATTTTTTGAACATCCAAACACTTGCAATTTGACTCGTAATCTTAACCTTCCAAAATGTTCAATAACCAATTAAATTTTTTTCACGAAATACATTTTACTAGATGCAGAATTTCATTTGGTTTAAAGAAAAAGTAATCCTTGTCAGAGGGGTAAAACCCCGCAGTTGACGGTACGCTGAAGCTCAAAAGTGGGAAATTGAGGCTCAATGTAAAAGATATAGAGAGTCCTATCTATGTCTAGTATATCTATTCTGCAAATCCTCAAAATTATTTCCCAATTTCTCTCTGTTGATTCTAAATTGTTTGAGAGTCTTCAAAATTGCCGGATATTCCTCGGATTTGACTGTAATTGACCGTTGTGATGGGAGTTTGAATGGTCACCTAAAAATCCACAATAAATCCACATCGGAAATTCCTCTTGTCCATATTCACAATTTCAAATTTGCAATAGTCCATACACACACACATTCGACATGCCGGAGGAAAAGAAATAAGAGAATCAAAACGGTAGAAGACAGTTCACAGTTGGAATTACACAATTTAAATGATCATTTAAAACCCAACACAAAAAGGTGAGGACATGGAGGAAATACATAAAAGTATACATATATTAAAAATACATACACAAAATACGCATTACTTTTAAGATCCACTGTGTAAAATTATAGGAATTGTCAAGGAATTGTCAATTTCACCTCATTTCACATTTATATGCATATTCATATTTGCAATCAACATGTATGTGACTATTATATATTATTTATGACATTCAAAAACCCGTTGGTTTTCCAGATGATGATGACGACGACGACGGAATCATCCCCGATTGTGGAGGACGGACTCCGAGTGGACATTTGGGATTCCTATTGCTACGGCTGCTCAATCTCTTTTCACACACCCCATCATTTCCAATTCCATCAATGCCATAATGGCCACCACCACCGGAAAAGAAAACGGAAGAATTTTGAGATTATGGACAGGGGAAGAAAATGGACGGAAGATGAGTCTGAAACGGAAACTGAAACCAAATCCCAATCCCAATCCCAATCCCAATCAGAAGTTTCCAATTATACAGACGAAGAACAAGAAGAAGGTGAACGTGAGATTAAAATAGAAAATTCGGATGGGGAGCCGGATTTTGTTCCTGTCCATGCACAAATCATCTCTGTCCACGATCACGATGGAATGACGACAAAAACAACAACAACAAACACAAACACAACAAAAACAAGAACCAGAAGAACAAGACAAGAAGCGGTTGCAAATGAGAAATCCCATCTCATCTCTCGACAAAGGCAAGTATATAGAGAGAAACACTAAAATACAATACAATCCAAAAACAATCCAATACAAATAAAATAAGGTGTTCATAATGATTAATAATTAATAATCAATCAATCAATCAAATATGTAATTGTAATTGTAATTCAATAAGAATTTTGAACATTTCTTATTTTCTATATATCGTCTGTTAAGTTCACAAACGAACTATAATTATTTTTCTTAATTTCATTGACCTGCTGCAAAGGTCAAATGGCTGGAGATGGAGCTGTGGGTCCTTCGACTTTATTGTCTGCCATGACCTTTTCTGTCACCTTGAATTTTGTCAGAATTTTCCCCACAAAGACGGACGCAGTCGGAGCATTTCTGCAAATTAAGGAAAATCGTTATAGTTCGTTTGTGAACTTAACCGACGATATGTATAATAATTATAATAATAATATAATAATATATATTATGTTTATGCGTATAGGGATTTGGAAAAGAGGAGGAAACAGTCTTGTTTCGGACCGGATGGGAAAATCAGTGTGCGGTGTCACAATTGTTCCTGTAATTTCTCCTCCCTCTCCAGCCTCATGAGCCATCTTGAAGCCCAAATGAAAATGACCCTCCTCAAAGCCCAAGTCCAAGTACCCCCCAAACGACCCTTCTTCCCTACAACAACAAGAAGAACAACAACAAGAACAAGTCCACCCAAAAAACCTAACCAAATTGTTGTGCTACCCGAATCGGAATTGGAATTGGAATTGGAATTGGAATCGGAACCGGAAGAGAACGAGGAATTGTCTGAGATCAATTCGATTGAGATCAATACAGAACCCAGTCCAAGTCCAAGCTCCTCCACACTTCCTGACGATGACCCTGGTGACCCCACCTACAGACCCGAGCTGGACACAGACCAGCCTGCTGAGAGAGTCGTCCTTGAAGTAAACGAAGGGGACATTCTGACGGAGGCCCTCATCAAATTTGTACAAGAAGAAGTGGAAGTGGAAACAACTGTGAGGACGGGGGAAATCATTCCAATTCCAATTCCAGAAAACTGTGCTCTTCCCCAAAATATTGGCAATAAGGGTTTCATCCCCACCCCTCATCCTCACCCTCACTCTCACCCCCCTCCCCGATTCCTCAAATGTACCACTTGTAAGCGGATGTTGAAGTACAAGGGGAACGACGATGACGGAGCGACGACTCTGGCCCTTCACATGCTCACCCACACCACGCCCCATGATGATGATGGGGAGCCCTTAAAGTGCCCTGCCTTCCCTCGCTGCAAGTCCACCTTCACGTCCAAAAGTAATCGGTTGAGGCATGTGAAGCTCTATCACAATCACAATCACAATGGAGGAGTCAAACGGTATAAATGTAGCTGGGCGGAGTGTGGACGCTCCTTTTGCAACCAGGAATACCTTAATGTCCACTTAAGGGCTCATACCAATGAGAAGCCCTTCAAATGCAATGTCTCGAGCTGCAATAGGAGATTCAAGAGCAGGCCCGAGCTCAAGATGCACATGCGGCGGACTCACGATGACCAAGGACTGAGGTCAAGGTCAAGGCCCAAAATCAAAATGGAAAGCGTGCCCTCAAGGCCCAAAACCTCCAGGACAATAAGGAACATGCTCTCCTGCCCGCACTGTGACAAGGAATTCCGACTGCAGAGCACCCGTCAGGAGCATTTACTCATGAGACATCGGGCGAGCGGGAGTGGTGAGCCCTTCAAGTGCCCTGCGGACCCACTCTGTAAGTCCACATTTACCTCATTGTCCAATCGGACGAAGCACGTCAAGTTCTATCACTCCTCCACGGGGCTCTCCGCCAAACGATTCAAGTGCACCTGGCCAGATTGCGGCAAGTCCTTCACTACCAACAACTACCTCAAAGTCCATCTGAAAGTGCATCGGGGTGACATGGACTTCAAGTGCCCTCGAGCCGGGTGTGATAAGGGATTCGCCAGGGCAAGTGACTTGAACAGTCACAAGGCTAGATGCGGGCGTTCTCACCGCTCACATTGGTGCTCGGATTGTGGGAGGAGCTTCCGCTACGTCAAAGTGTTCCAGGCTCACATGCTGAAAACTCATTCTATTTCTCACTCGTCCTTGTTGACCACTCCAGAACCGGAAGCGGAAGTGGAACTGACACTGGGAAGAGTCCATGAGGGAGAAGAAGAAGAAGAGGAGGAGCCTGATGAGTAATATGTATGTATACATACCCCAAGTCTGTGTGCAATTTTGACAATATATAGTCTGTTCACACCATCAAGAATAATCATGCATGTCGTCTGTTAAGTTCACAAATGAACTATAATTATTTTCCTTAATTTCGTTGACCTGCGCCAAAGGTCAAATGGCTGAAGATGGAGCGTTGGGTCCTTCGACATTATTGTCTGCAATGACCTTTTCTGTGACCCTGAATTTTTTTACCCACAAAGGCGGACGCAGTATATAGTCGCATTTCCGCAAATTAAGGAAAATCGTTATAGTTCGTTTGTGAACTTAACAGACAATGTGTGTGTTCAATTTTAGCTATACTGGCCATGCTTTATTCCCTTGTTAAATTTGTACATGTGTACGGACATGGACATTTTTTATCGCCTGACCTGAATTCAAACTGATAATGATAAGATAATAAAATCGGGAGAACCTGCCCAAATAATTTCGATTTTTTTTAGTTTAGTTGTGACTTGATTTAAATTCCATGTACTACTTGATCGATTTTGATTTTACATCCAAATCAAATCAAATCAAAGGTGTGAAACTTGATACTTACTTGACGTCCTTTAAGTTCATTAAAATCCCGTGTGGGGATTTTAAAACCAAGGAAATATATAGCAACTATATCTACATATGTATATAAGCAATGAATTTGACTACTCAGCTGGAGGATTTTGGGTTTGAAAGATTCCTTCGACAGCATATGTTCCATTTGTGTGAGAAAACGTTGAATCAACGGCATATGGCAATGTATTTGGGGGCGGACTTTGGTCAAATTGCCATTATTGTAAGTCCCGCCCATTTCCCACCCATATTACTTTCTACCCATTGAGCATTAAGACAAACGTACATATGTATTAGTTGATAGTATAAGGGAAAATTTCTTTTTCCAAGTAAAATAAATTTTTTCCCAAGTAAACTTCAAAAATTGCAATGTTTTTTTTTCCAAGTACATTTTTTTAAATATTTCTTTTTCCAAGTAGAAAACATTTTTTTCCAAGTAAACCAAATTGATTAATGTTAATAGATATTTTACATCAGACATTGAAAAATTTTCAATGAAAATTGAAATCTTGAAAGAGTGAAATCTTCAAAAAGTGTGAAGAGTGAAATCTTGAAGGAATTTGAAAAGTGAATGACATGGAATTTCAATCCTTTTTTGGTCGTCCTTTCCCACGTTTTGGGGTCACCGTGGACTGCCGGCTATATGAGAACACTTGGGACAAATGGAACTCCGATTTCATTTTTAACGGCGTCTTTTAGATTACGAAACACGAATTCATAATCCACAGCTTTTTCATTTGTACACACGGCTATACACAAAGGGTAGAAATGTCGGTGTTTATCAGTAAATCCCACAATTATGACGGGAAGTCCATGAACATTTAATTTGTATGTTGCATCAGCATGAAGACTCTTTACACCTTTTGCACTCTCCAGTAAGCGTTTTGTAGAAAA
>JAIUND010004435.1:0-12031 GCA_034699125.1 Gisinianus flammeolus | reverse complement strand
AGTAGGGATTGAATTTGCAATATGGATTTTGGCAGAAATGGATTGAGAATCCTCTGGAGACTCCATTTGAATAGACATACTCGACGACGGATGAATTTGTATTTGTAGTTTTATAGTTTGTGTTTGTGGTCGTCATTGTTTTAATATGGTGAACAGTTGCTGGTTGTTGGTTGGTTGGATTTGGATTTGGATTTGAATTTGAAGGTGTACAGCTGGATTCTCTTCTCTGCTTGCTGTATAGTTCGTGGTTCTAAGCAAAAGCATCAAACGAGCGAGAGATTCGATGGGGAGTTCTAAGAATTTCTCATGATCATCAGCATCAAACAAAGGCAAGTAAGTAAGTAAGTAGGCTTTCAACTTCCAACTTCCACTAACCAACTGCCATTCACATCATCTATACAGAATACAGATAAATCTCTGACTATATACAATGCAATGCATAATGCAATACAATATGCATGAATATCAGGCAGAGGCACTTGAGAGTGTAATATGTGCATGTGTGTAAGTGTAAAGTAGTCGTGGTCGTCGTTGTTGTTGCTGTTGTCGGTATAGGCAGCCAAGTTAAAATTAATTTAGGGTCTTGTTCTCAGTAATGACGACACTGTGAGCTGAGCTCGGAGCTTCAGCTTCAGCTTCAGACAACTTATTTACAAGAGGAAATGAATTTTTAATTTTCACATGAATTCCTTCTATGGAAAATATATCTTCTCCATCTCTATCACTCTCATCTCTCTCTCTCTCTCTCTAAACCAAAAGGATAGAGAATTCAGCCTTAGAGAACTTAGAGCTCATTGCCAGTAGTCAGTAGTCAGAAGTCAGTACTGATTGTGAGTACTCGCTGCTAATCAAGCTAACAGGCCAAAAGCTGTATACAGTATACAGGCACTTTTTCTACAATAAATGCTAACAACATTTTCCACAGCTTGTCCACTGATACAGATAGTTGAGATAGTTGACTGACTACAGTGAACAAGTTGTATTTTTTTTTCTTTCGGAAAATTCTATGCATCATCAGTACTTTATTATTTATTATCCATTGAATATCAAATTTTCTTTAGTACGAATACAAATAGAAATTTCCTTTTCATGTAAGTACATGTTCACGTTCACACGGAGGCATCAGTGGTAAACTTTTATTTCGAGTAAAAACATTAAACTTCCCAACTTTGTTTTATTTACCTATTCCAATTCCACATTCCAATTGAACATTGAACACATAGAAATTTTTACAGGGAAAAAACGGATGGATTGAGAAGGGAAATTCTTTGATCTTTGAAATAAAGTTGTGTCGAGTCGTGACATTAATTTGTCGTATTTTATTTTGCTAATGACTCTTGAAAATCTGCATACAATTTTGAATTTATGAACCACAAATCTATATGTTCAGTACAAACAAAAAAAAAACTACAGAAGCAGAACGCAGAAATAAAATTTCAGTATAGTCAAGTTTTGGTTTTGGTATATATCGGAATTGCGTGATATTTTTTTTATGCACTGTTGAGTCCGCTGTTAATCCGCTTAAATGAATTGCAGAGCTTCCTCGCTCTCTCATCGGATCTGATTAGGGATTCTGAGAAGGAGACAATTTGATTGTATATTTATTTTTGACAGGGAGGTCAGAATCCGAGAAATGAGAAAATTCCCCATGCTGTTTTGTTTTCCTTCATCAATTAAATCTCTCGCAGAGTTTTTGGATTTGTAATAATTTTGCAATAATTACTTTGGTCGTTGTATATAGTTGCGGTGAAAATCCACAAGTCCCCCCCCCCCCCCCAAGAAAATGACTATAAATGATTAAATAACTACTCGTAAATATCAGTTTATGTTTATATATTTGTAGTCAAAATCAATTCTATTTTACAATAGAATTTCCCAGTTGGATTTCCCAACTGAATTGAACTGATGCTGATGCGGATGGAGATTTGAATTGTGTTGTACCTATAATGTTGGAGTTGGAATAGTTGGATGTATGGAGGGCATTTTGGAACAGCTCATATTCATGTATATTTGTACGTATATATCTACGCTTATCGTTAGAACTTACGATTAGAAGTTAGATGGAATCATGAGTTTGCTACTTTGATTATGTTTAGGATTCTGGGTATAAAGTAATGCTTTTTTTTTCTCCATGTGACCTCCCTCGTTGATTAAACCCCTAGAATTCGGAGAAAATCCTTTCAGAGGCTCAAGGGGATTGTTTCAATTCACATATTCTCATGTACACACAACACAACACAACACACACAAAACGATCCTTCATTTTCATCCTATATAGTCATATATATAGCCTCTTTCTCTCTCTCTGCCAGCTCCAGCTCCAGGCTCTCTATTATTGAAAAGAAAAGCTAAAAATACTGATATGCATAGTCCGTATTAATTTTAACAATAAGGAAATTTCTGAAGAAAAAAAAATGATAGACTTTTTTCTCATATCCGAGAGTCCGACCGACCAATCCCTGGACTCGATTCGATTGAAAAAGCTATTAAAAATATACTGATGTAAAATATGACGTCAATGAGAATAATGTGACTTCCGCCGGCAAATAAATCCAGGATCCTATACATACGCGACAAGTTAAACTCACTTATTTGACAATTGAACTCGATGACTTGCAATGTATCTGTAAATTTAATTTACATTTCCCTGGTAATTAAATGATTACATGATGAAGCAATAAAATGTACTCTGTGAATTATGAACAGAATATACATTGAATAGTTGAAAATTGAAATGTCACGTGACAAAATATATATATGAATCGTGAAAAGTCCCTTGCAAAATTCTACGTTCAATTGAGTCGGTCACATGTCACATGTGGAAAGGTTTGTCATATTACGAATAGCGAATAGCAAATTGGGAATTGGGAATGCAAAGTCAGGAGTCATCCTCATCCTCATCTTATCATGGACAACTCCTGACCACCCACGACACCACATTTACGTATATGTAAAACAAACAAATATGATAAGCAGCTGTAGTTACACGATTTTTTTTTGTTAGTGTCATCAAAGATTGATGCTGACAAATTCAAATGTCTGAGGACAGACAGGTATATTTTATGTATGTGCAAAGTACAAAGTATTAAAGTGCGTAGTAGTAGTAGCATTAGCGTGACAGGGACAGGGACAGTGACTCAACAACTTGATACCATCATCATTATCATTATCATCCCAACTCTAACCAACAGCCAACTCACAATGAGTCAAGTCAATGAGGTGAAACCTTTTCCCTGAATTTTTCAGCCTAATTTCACACTCACGCCAACATCCAAAAACGTTGAATTTGAAATGTACACACAGCACACACAAACACACACACACACACAAAATAAACAAAGGATAATGTGTGGGGAGCAATAAGAAAAACAATGAACGAGTGCGAGTGTAGAGAAATCTTACAGGAAAGTATTGGATGTTTTGGATCATTATCACATTTTCCAGATGCTTTTTAACTAATTTGGGAATATTACCATATACTTACTGCACAGTTTTTTTTATAGTAAATATATATACGAATACGAATACGAATCACAAAGAAACGGAGACGGTGCTGGAGAAAAAACGTTGGTATCATAATAATATCGTATATTGTTGGATTATTATTATTAGCCTGTGGAAATTTCCATTATTTGTCTTGATTCTTGCAATTTTTGCAAGCTGTGTGACTGCAAATTCTAGTGAATGATGGTCGAGTGAGTAAACAGTTGGCGAATATACGGCCACGGGATATATCAGTAGAATTTTCAGTATACATATTATACCGACAGAGAAAACAATCTGTAAATAGCCTGATGGCTGATGGTGTTTGCTATCAATATTTCATATATAATTTCCCAGTTATATAGTCTGTAGATTATTCCTTTCATGTGTTTACTTGTGGGCTTTTGAAATGAAATAAATACATATATAAATGTTGTTTTTGTCTGTGTCCTAATTATTATTTTCTTTTGTCAATTCATATGTGCGATATATTCGATTCTGCGAAATTTCAGAAGAAATCCTTGGGACATTATGAAAAACCTGTACGATGCAAAAATGACAAATGCACAAGAATTTACTGTTGTATATGACTTATGAATAATAATAAATTATTATTATGGTGAATTTACAGGATGAAATGCGTTGGTGGACGTGAATGAGACTTGAGAGGAATTTTTTTTGTAGAGTTTGATAATATTTTTCCATAATAAAATAAAGTTTTATTTTCGCTTTTGTTTTTTTATTATATATATATTATTTTATGTATTATTTATACATATTTTGTGTGTGTGGTGGATTTTACGGTGTAAAAGAGTGAGTTTTACTTATTATTTGTTTGATAATGTAAATATTATTGTTGAAATTGAAAACCGCAGAGGAATAACAGCAGTTGACAAAGAACAACGTTACATATTTCATCTTTTTTTTACATATATAAATAAGTAGAGCCGTCGAATAAATAATAAAAAGTACAATATATGTGCGTATAAAATATTAATCACACACCACAAAAAAAAAATGTAGGCCGATACAATTTAATGATGAAAAGGAAACAAATCGATATTCAACTGTCAATTTTCCACATTTGTTTTCATGTGTACGCATATTTAAAATAAGGGCCTTTCATTAAAAGTGTGTGCAATTAAAGTTTATACATATAATATTTACTCAGTTAACAGTGAACAATCAGTTTTAGCCATAACAGAAAAATGTATAACACACAATTTCATATTATTATTGCATGTGACGTCAGGAATCCTTTTTTTTCATTTGTAAATTTCGGGAATCGTGATTAAAATTAAATTAATTAATAAGCAGGACTAATAAGTAAAAAAACGTTAATTACATACTTCATATTTTACAAAAAAAAAGTAATTAAAAACTCAAAAACTTATTTTTTAAATCTATATATTCTCTATACAGATAAATATACATATTTAATATATGTATAATATTATTATAATATAATATATTATATTATTACAATCTTTCATCTCTGTTTTTATATAACAAAAATCAGACTTGTATTTTGGTAAATTAAATTAAGTATGACTTAAGTTTTTCCAGTTTCCGCACGTACTTTGCTCCTCATTTTCTCTGTCTATTTTTTTGTATACATATTTGTATTTGTCAGTTTTAGTTTTATAGCTTTTGCAGTTTTATACTGTTCAAAAATAAATACAAAAAAGCATCAGCAAAGGTCCTGTCATTTACATTTTATATTTTTGGCATTCGGCTTCACAAAGTTCAAAAAAATATTTAACTAATTAAAAATTTACAATTAAACCATAAACGGATGTTAATTTTGATTCTTTTAAAGGCTTTTATATGTCGCAAAAAGAGAGCCATATATGTATTTGTCAATTTAATTAAATACTACAGAAAAAATTAAAAATTTGATCGGGATTAACCGGAAAATGGATACAAAATTCATTTGAAACAAAAAGGACGAGACTATTTTCGCAGTGAGAGGTACAAAACATGACAAATATTCTTAAGTCTATTTAATTTTTTCTACACACCTACTTAAATATTTACTTAAATTGTTAATATTGCCATTGGATATTTTATATATTTATTTGACAGTTGGGACAATACAATTTCAAATTTGATATTCGAAATGTAAAATCGAAAACGACTATTGAATTCGACTAAATTGAATATATAGACAGCCGCCATGTAAAAAAACAAAAAAAAAAAACGTTTTGTATTTTGTATATTATATAATTACGTGATAACATTTTTTTTGATGAAACATGAAATGTAGTACATTGAATGTGCATATATTAGTTTTTTTCTGCTGAGATGAGTTCTGCTCATCTCGTTTTTTTACACTCGTATTCACAGTTTATAGACGATATGGATAAGCGGCCATGTAGCTGCGGATGCCAGGTGGGACTTGAGACTGAAGTTGAAGACGATTGACGGTCACTCGACTCAAATGTTGAAGCGTGGGAACGGTTTTCATAAGTGGCTTTGCTAGGACAACGGGCGAGTAAAGTCTCCCATTCGGTTCCACCCAAACCTTCATATCCGTATCCAACATATAGAAAAGAGACAGAGAAAAGACACACAACTTATTAGAAACAAAATTCGGATCCGAATAAGGAAAATGAAACCAATTTGTAAATATGTACATGTAGGTTTGTATATAGATTGTCTAGATTCTAGATTCTAGATTCTAGAAAAACCAACCATTAAAATAATAATAAATAATGCAGAGGTTTCTCCATATATTTCCTCGAAGAAAAATCCAATACGAATATATATACGAATATTTACGATTACGAGTCTAGGATTCTACAAATTGCGTAGGAAATTTCCTCATGGAAAATGGAAATGTCTATAGATACTCTAGATTCTATAACGACAAGAGATTCTACAGCTAAATCTGCATTTTTCATTCTCCCTGAAAGCGTGAAAAGGACAAAGTTGGGGATCTGCATCAAATTATTCAAATTAAAATCCGTCTTTTGTATATGTACTTTTTTTAATTAAAGAGATATAGAAATGAGCCATGAGTCCGAATTTCTTCTAAATTCCTATAATCAACATGGCAAAAAAAAAAATTGGTTCTCAATTATATATATTTGCCGTCGACCTGTGTTGACCGTCGGATAAATTGAACTGTGTTCTTTGATTCTTTGTTCACTGCTCTTTGTCTTTGCTTTAAGTACTTATCCTATTCTTTATTTGTATTTGTATACTTGCCCATGGCATTCACAAGGAGATCTGTCGAGAACAGATGTTTGTGGCCATTATGAAACCGCTATACTGATATGCCAGTTTTATTTTATATACTTTTGAGTCCTCCGAATTTCACATTTCAAATCCCGAATCTCCGAATTCGGTGGCTGACGCAAGTTGAAATACCCGAGAATTCTCTTTCTGTTTTCACCCAAGTACGTGTATTTCCAGCAACAACTTCAGTCAGCGAAACAAACAAAAGAAAGCGAATCCTCTCCTGTTTCTATATAATATACGTATATATATATAATATATATATTGTATTTTGAATTTCTCTTTCTATTCAGGTGAATATATAGTGTACAGTCGTCATAATATACTGGTTTTGTTTTGGAAAGCTCGTTGGGAAACTGTGTTCTGACAAGATGGACAACTCAAATTCAAATTCAACTCGGAATTCTGTATTTTCTCGGAAAATATATATGTGAGGATACACGAATAACAAAGCCTACGGTTACGGTATTTCAGTGTTTCATATTTTGATTCGAATTCCCACATTTCAATTTTTTATTTTTTTTGTGGAGCTACTCGACGCGACGTAGACACAGTTTTTGATTTTGGACAAATATAAAAAGTTTGTAAAAGAAAAAACAAAGGGATTTTTTTTGTGTTTGCAGAGAGAATATTTTTTACATAAAATCAATAGGATGTGTACAAATAAATAAAACAAGGAAATCATAGTCCGTGACGAAAGTCGGTTACTACACATTTGAATTGACAATTGACAATTAACAATTGACACTTGAAAATGGACAAACTTGAGCTTGGACTTGAATATTTAATATTTACCTGGCAACTATTTTGAGATGTTTTCATATGATTTTCTAAGAGTCCAACGACGGTCTCTTCCTTTGGTAACAATTTATTGAATTTGTCATCCGCATCCAGTTGGAATTTCCCATTCAGATATGAAATCCGGACGGAAGTGGGTCCACGATCTGTTTGTACGCTCAACGAGAAGAGGAAACGAGAGTCGGATGAGTTCCTCAAGAGAAATGTCCCGGGTTCGGATTTTAATAGGAGATTCTGAGCATCCTGAAATCCACACACATTAAAAAAACAATGCAATTCATTACATATAAAATCTCACACTTTTCCACTTTCTTACATAAAATTAACATACATAAGTACATAAATCAACACGTGTGTCAGCACTCCTGTACTTTATTGCGCGTACATAATTTAAATTGCTGTATAATTCATCATGCATCATTCATTTCTTTTCCCAGTTTCACCCAAAAATCCAAATCAGGCTTTTGAGAGATTCATATATACATACATAATTAATCAAGCTGCGAGTATACATAATAAAAAGAGGGGGCTACGTCATCGACTAAAAAAAAACCTACTGACGATTGACCATGTTCTCGGAAATCATTTCATCTGTGTGTTTGTATTTACTCTGTACCAAAACAGATTTCTATGTACAAAAAACTCATTGTCAGGTGAAGGTACTCAAACGTTTTAGCTTAACTTGCTGTCTTATCGTTAGTTCATTTACATTAGCTTATCCTTAGCATTTTAAATTTTAACAGTTTCAGTCACGTCATTCATTTCCATCTTCATCTTCATCCGTATACATATACATATACAGAATAAGAATAAGACGACGTTTAAAAACTGGGAAATCGAGTGATCTACAAGTAAATACGTGGAATTAAATGTACATAATTCATTTTCACACACGTATACGTTTACTTATTTCTTCGAAAATCCAAATCCAAATCCAAGAATTACCATGAGAAATGAGGTCAAATCCTCACATTTTTTACTACCTACAATATTTTCACTGTACAGGGAAAAGTCAGTTGCGAATGTTAAATTCATAGTAATAATAATAACGATAATAATAATTATTGTTCCGCTCGAAAACTATTGCGAAATCTTGTTTACGTGGAAAACAATTTATTATTATTATTATTATTATGTACTTTTATTATTATTGCAAGTTTTAATTAGGATTCGCAACTTAATCTTAATGGCAATAATAAGTGTGCAAAGGAGTTGAATTCTGAGAAATCTCTGTAGTAATCCAATGTAATCATCAACTATGAAATCATACACAGTAAACATTTAGAAAGATTTTTTTCCTCGTATGTATATCTGTGTATACATTAACTATAGATATACATACATACAAAGTGAGTGTGTGTGTACTTGACTTGTCAGAAATGAGAATGCTGCTGCTCCACAACACTGCTGCTGTTTATGGTTCTCTGAAGTTTAATTATCTTGATCATATTATTATTATTATTATTATTATTATACACACAGTGAACACACTGCCTGAACATTTGAGCATTGAGAATTCCAATGAAATCCCAATCTTATATACTGTACACACACACATATAAGAATTCATCTCATCTTTTTCTATTTGTATTATTATTATTATTATTATTTGGATATTTTCTTGTGAAATGTCAATTCAAGAGTTCATTCAAGAAATCCAAATGATGGATTAACATTATTCATTAAAGTATGTATAACTATCTAGTGTAAATATATGTACAGGCCCTACTTTCTGCTCTCATTTTCTCAGAAGTCCCTCAACTCACAACTCTACGAATCTTCAATATTTTTCTTCTCACACACTTCCGACTTCACACACCATACGTTTACAATGGCAAAAGAAACTGACAATTGTGGATTTTACTAGTACACATATTTGAATAATAATAATAATAATAATATGAGGGAAATGAGTAAAAAAAAGAACAATAAAATCCGTCTGTCATTTGATTTACGATTGTTCATTTGCATGAATAGCGTTTACACTTAACAGACGTCATTGACGACCAATGATCAATGGTCTCGATCATGGCCACGGTCAGCGTCAGCCATATGTACAATAGAAATACGGACAGTTTACACAATATTTCACAGTACGTACTAAGATAACTAAGTAGTACGTGTTGCGTAGTCAAATTTTAAAAAAAGTAGGGAATCCGGATTATAATTGCAGAAAAGAGAATTAAGCAGGGAATTGTCGAATTTAAACTAGTTTATTCACAACGAAGAGGAAAACAAAAAACCGGATTTTTCTCTCATTTCTCATTCCCATCAAACATCAACTTGAAGCGTCGTCATATTTTCCTCCAAAGTAATATATGTAATATTATCAAAATCTGTACCATACACACAAATTGACATGTGAAATCAATAAAAATCCAAGTGCAATGGAAATATCAGATGAAGAAGCAGATTGTACCTATACAAACATAAACTGGGGTGTACGGAGTGTGGTCAAAAATAAAAATCCAGGAAATCATACCCACGTCCTTCTCGTTCTCGTTGGAAAACTGGATCGTTCTATCGATTCCTATTTTATCATCCTTCAATTCAACGAACTCTCTCTCTGACTCTCTTCACATTTCTTTCTCCTCGATTTCGATTATCATTTATCGCTCATCTTTCATGTCTAAATCTAAACACAGACACACACACACACACAATTTATATATCGAACAAAAACGGAAAACTTGAGTGTAGTCGTTTTGTGAACAACTGGGGAAAAAAATCAAGTACAAAAAAAAAAAAACACAAACACAAACACACAAAAACTTGCAGGAAAATAATGATCGAACCAAAGTCGTGTACAGTGTAGTTGGAATTGAAAAAACAAGCGGAAAGCTCTCGTGATTTTCTCTCAACTCTCAACTCTGTTCCATTTTCTCATAATACTGATGATAATAATAATAATAAATTATTATTAATAATTCTTCCTTGTCTTTTCCGTCGTCTACAGACTAAATCAGCAATCGCCATATATATAGCTTTAAGTTACATACATGAAACATCCTTGATTCTTTACAATATAGCAGTACATATAGAAAAATTCGAATCAAGATTTGCGCACATACGGAAATCTGTATATTCATGTACTAGGAAAAGTAATTTTCTCCAGACTCTGTAGAGATAATAACTTTTCTCTCTCTCTCTCTCTCTCTGATGGGCTCAAACTCAAACTCAAACACAACCTGTTGGCATTGAAATTGACTGTTGTTTTCAGTTTTCATTTTCCTTTTCCTTATTATTGTCAGCGGATAATATTTTCCGCTCAAACTACAATCTACAAACTCCATACAAAACAAACTATGTACAAAAACAATAAGTTTGCAAGAAACTAGAGACAATTTGAAATTGACTTTCTAGCAAGAACAAAAATTGGAGTTTCCACGTACAAGCTTTAATTCTTCATTTAAATCTAGAGCTAGAGCCATATAGAGCTGTAGACTTAAGTCTGGATTAGTATGATTCCCCAGAAAACTATAGAAAGTCCGTACATGTACATATTGGATTGTTATGTAAATCCTTGTCGGCTTTTGTATATGGGGGCCGAAGGAAGTTTGGTCGTGCTCGTTCCTCTCCTCTGTACATTCTGTAGATATATCTTATGTATTCTGTATAGAGCTATCAAATAACAATTTATGATTCTGCCGAGTCAAGGTTTCAACATACAAACAGAGAGTGACTGTCAGAATATCCGATGACGAGACGACTGTTACGTTTACACACCATGACAGGAAGAAAAAAAATGCACCAGTGTACAGTTCATTTTATATTGTCTTGTATGTACTTTGGGCTGCACTCACGATCAGTCAGCTGCCTCAACAGTCGACAGACGACCGAGGCAGACGGTGTAACATTGCCTTACTTCTTCATTTTGATAGACATTACGGAGGCAGATTGAATTCTGTGGTCGTTGAAGAGACTGCTCCAGAATTTTAATTTTCAACTGTTTGACCTTTTGTCTTATCGCTTGACTTCCACATAATAAATTATCGTACATGAGAAATTGTTTACATGTGTGTGTGAATGTGAATGTGAATATCCGAACTACAGATTCAGATATGAAATGAAGAAGGCTGGACAATAAAAATGTCTTTATTGTTGGCTGGGACTTGGGAGTGAGTGAGTCGTCAGTATTACTTTCAATGTTTCATAATAATAAACAGGTGCAGACTGACGATGGCGAGGAATAAAGATGAGAATGAGGATGAGGATGAGGGAGTTGATGTTGATTTCATTCAGAAGGAATTGAATTCCCTTTTGGAAGTGAGATGGAATCAAATGGAGAAAGAAAAAGAAGGTGGGCTTTGGAATTACGCTGGAGCTGGAACAAAGCGCTGGAGAGAGAATAAAAGATGAAGGAGTGCACAATGGATAAACAACTGACAATCCTTTTCCCTTTTTTTATTTCCACTTGTTTCATTTGTCTCTATATAGGAAAAAAAGCTGTGTCGGCTTCAGTTTACAATTTGGAGATTCTGATCGATGAGAAAGGAAAAAGAGCTTAACA
>JAIUND010004434.1:0-12032 GCA_034699125.1 Gisinianus flammeolus | reverse complement strand
ATTCACAAATCTCACAGTGCTAATATAATATGGAGCCGGAGCTCCTCAAATTCGATGTTACTCGGTTGCCTGCGCAGGCGAGTCTCTATAATTTGCATTTGTATTGCTCACAATCAGTCATATAAATACTACTGATAAAGGAGATTTAGTTATAGTTCTTCTTATTCTTCTCACCAACATATTCTGGACCGCCGCCTGCATTGTAACCTCGTCTCCAGCGTCTTTTGGCGAGGACAGCTCTCCATGGTTTTCTGGGTTGAAGCGCGGGTTCGGTTAGCCAGTCATCCGGCCCAATGTGAACTAACTCGAGATGAGTAAAATTCCGAGCAAAGTCCACAAATGACATCCTATATATAGCACAAAAAATATCCGTTTTAATATAGGTAACTAAAGTTATGCATCGTTGTCAGTTAAAATGTATAAGTATGTACATACAAAGTTATATGATAAATATGATTAGATTGGGAATCTATCTCAATCCGTACGTACCAAAACTCGCCATCCGTCCTCGTTCGAACGGATAAAACTTCTTTATCCCTTTCTGGTAAAGCTTCCCATTCAATGGATCGTTCTGACCAAGGACCGACCCAGTGGCCTCTTCCCCATGGACCTCTTAATCGAACTAACGGAGTTTCACCTACATCAATTAAATCATTTTAGATTTTAGTGTATATACTTCATCATCAATTTCATCAATAACGTGTATATAATTAGGCATAGAATATAATACATGTGGAAAAAAGGAGAGAATATATAAATTGTAAAGAGTTTTTACTGACCAATTGTCGAGTTTCCAGTTCCTGTATCACGTACTCTGGCCAAGCCGGTCACGTCGTAAGCAGAATGGGTGATCAAACCATGCCGTAGCTTTAGGGCCCGCCTCTCTCGATCCTACATACACAATCACAACAAACACAAATCTAAAATCTCTTGTTTACCTTAACTTTTGGAAACTGCCAAAACACCAAGAAAGAAAACATACAATATAAATATGTATATATATGCAGTCAACATTTTCCCATTTCCAAACCTCTTTCCTTTCTGTTGGAATCTTTTTTATTCCATATGGTATGATAGCCATTCATACATAATGTAAACGTAAACAGTAAAGGATATATGTGAGAGTTATTGGAATAAGGAGGAGGAAAAAAAACCAGAAAAATTACACAAAATCACCATAAAACATTAAAATGATTCCCCTGTGTACAGAAACTCTGTATATGTTTACCGACTACGGACTGAACCTTCTTTTTTTATTCCCTGTACATTACATATACAGATAAATGTACAATACAATTTACCCTCAATTTTTACATTGTAATGGTAATTCTTGAAACCTTGTGGGCAAAATATTTACATTACAAATCACAAATAAAAATTACCTCATCCACACAAAAACTTAACAAAATATTTACAATTTTCTCCTCGCTAAAAAATTGTTTCCATCCCCAAAAATTATACAAAACGTGCTAGAAATCTTACAGGATAGAAACGCTTAGATATAGAAACACTTTTTTCACATATCATTTTTATTTTTTTATTGTAATTTTTGATATTGCTATAATTTTATAGCTATGTATTGACTACTTCATTTCATTTGATGATTCTCGTTCTCCTATAAAATTAACTAATGCCAATCAATGAAATTGTGTTTGAATATACTGTGATTTTCTTTTTTTTTCCTTTGTCTGTTCCTGTTTGGGAATTCTTCATATTCATTTCCTTTGTGTCTGTACATATCTGTATAGTTATGGTTATGAGAAAAAAGCTCTTTGGATATTACGGAACAAACGTGACAGTTCGTTCATCCTGTGTGTAGCGTAACAATTAAAAAGAAATAAGCCGAATACTATTAATTAAATGCGCAATCTGTCTTTACTCTCATTAAATCCCAGAGCTTTGACAGCTTGTAAAAAAAAATTCTATAAATCTTTTGCAGCACTGTTTGTCTCACAGTTTTATTATACGGGAAAACTCTGCTCGAATTGCTCATGTCACTTTTTGATCATATCATGTATAATTAGTGTCTAATTTTCTCATATCCAACATTCATAACAATGACATGGACAATCCTTTTGGTATATGATTTAAACTGGTTCCCAATTACATTGACATTGAACCTCAACTTCAACGTATAAGGATATTACGGAATATATATACAAACCATTACATAATGCTTTGACACTTAGCATGCGCTTTACACATTTGACGAAAAGAAATGCCGACAAACAATAAAATCTCGCTTTGATTCTTGAATCTTTCTTGTATGAAGAAGAAGGGGACATGAAAAAAAATATGTAAGGCTTACGGGAAGAATAGAAGCGACGATGAGAGTTGACCGTGGGACAGCTGAATTCAAAACTTGATAAGTCAGGTAGCGATCTTGAGAGCCCAAACCAAAACTTTGAACGATTCCACCCGTCAAATCTTGTAGTGCCCGAGCACCACTTCCAGTCTCATGCATCTTGTCGTACGAACCGTACAATCTAAGGAACAAATAAATACATTAGAAATATATATATCGTTACATTAGCTATATACACATTTTATTAAACAAACGTGTGCACATTTGTAGACATTTGAATGCATGAAGGATGCTCATCGTCAGTATAGAACTAGCCAAAATTCACACTTCATTCACAGGTTCCTTCCCCCACATTCATTACATTATAAGATATGTACATTCACAATAAGTAATAAACGATAAAATCCCATGTACATATATTTCCATAATTTCTCATTTCTTGTCTTATTTTCTCCTCATTCCAATATGGATTATCCATCCCGTGTGAGAATTATCCTGACTTGAAATCACGATTCAGTCATTTCTAATTTCTCACATGCATCTATCTCTCCTTGTTGTCCAGACAAGATTGTTGGTTGGCAAGCTTTGGCACTCCAATATAACACATCTCCACCAATTTTTTCATATAAATCATTTCAATTTAAATGACATTAACACTCTGATGAACCTCTCTCTCTCTTTCTCTCGCTCTCTATATATACAATCTCTATCCTGTTTTTGTAACTAATCAGTATTACATTACAAATTACTGTGCATACATATATACTTGTATGTACGTTTAAAATTTGTTGTTCCTCCTTCATTTGCATTTGATTTCCTGCATAAGGATTTCCCTGCCGTCTGAAATACAAACACTCTGAGAAATCCTCGTTACCTGTTTTCTAATTCTTTTCAAATTGTAATTATTCAGACGCCATAAAGTAATTTCTTTCAATATCTACACCCAATACAAAATGAAAATATATACCTGCACAGTCGAGTCTCTGTAACTGTACACCTGTTTTGTGTACATAAATATATGTATAATTGCTTATTGCTCAAATGAATTAAAGGTACAATTTCAAGTTCAAGTTCAAACTATATGTATGTACATGTTTTTACCCGTGAGTCTACTCACACAGCATATAGATTTTGACTGTGTAAAACAATTAAATAAACAAACAAGTTGGAATATGTATTATTATATGACAATGAAGATGAAGAAGGAGAAAACTCAAACTTACTTTGCGTATGCTTTCTCGAGTAGGGCTGGCCAGAATTCAATGTGACCTGGATCTGTTGTGCAGAGACCGACCGGTCGACCACGACATGTTGGCAATCGATCATCAACACAAATTTCAACCCAAGAACCAAATTGCCAAAATCTAAACCTGCAATATACCAAATAAATACCAAGTAGTGAGACATTAAAACATACAACAACAAATTACCATATTTACAAACACACAATCATCAGTCAACATATTATGTTTTAACATAAAATATGACGAGACTCTCGTCCTCTCTGTCTCTGTCTCTCTTATTTCCCTATTGGGAATTTGAAACTCATAAACTACAACTGAAAACTTTGGGTAGCCTGCTTTTGATAAATGTATTACAAAAAAATAAATAAAAGCACTCGCCGTTTATCACACAACACGCATTTTTTTGTTTGGTAAATACTTGAGCTGTATATTTATATTTTATTTATTCATCCATTGGGTTCTCTCCACAGGATTTATTTACTACATACTAGAATTTACATTTACACAAATACGCACTTGTTCCTTGATAGTTTATGTACGCGTTTAGTGTCCCATTGATAGTGAAAGATAAAAGGGAAGAGTAATAATAATAATAATAATAATTTTTCAAAGGTATTCTCTACAGCTCACACGTGTTGTTTGTTGTTCCTTTATATCCCTAATAATAATGAGAATAATACGATAATAATAATAATAATAATAATAATAACAATTTGAAATGATTGTTGTTGTAAATGGGCAGAGACGATCTGCTATATAGAGAGAGGACCCGTTAGCCCATAAGAAAGTCAAGGTGTGCAATTAGGGAAAAGGCGAATGAAGAGAGAGAGAATGAAGCGCCTATTAATTTGCGCCTTTTGTATTCGTGCGTGTCATTAGCATATCTGTAGTGCGCGAGTACATGTGAGTGTCTTTTGCCTCCAGTTTTCTCCTCCACATATTAACATTAAACCAAGTTCTGAGCGTCCCTTTACGCCTTTGTACATTACATTACATTATCTGTGTGTTACCAGTATATATATATATATATACTTACGTTGAGTATTATTGTTCATTGCTCATTGAATCCATAGCTTAAATCTAGTCTTTCTTACACGAATCAGTCTGCCCATTTTAGTAACGGCAATGAAAATTAAATCATTATAATGTCTCCATCATTAAGTACAGATATATTTTGTGGGAGGATTAAATTCAAAAGTTATTATTATTTTTTAAATCTCTCATAAGTCTCAAGCTCATCGTGAGCCTAGTCGACTGACTCTCTCTCTCTCTCTCTATTCTTTTATCTGTAAATTCACACAAGACAAAACTCTCAACTTGTTAAAGTTGAAGTAACAAATGTTTTTGCACCATTAGCTTCTCAATCACGGCTCAAACTTGACATTTCCTCGTATGTATTTGTGACGCTCAAAGCAAATAGTATAAGAGGTGAAATTGACCTATACAACCTTTGAATTCTCCCATCATTTTTTTTTTTTTTTTGATGTTACAAAATTATCTAACGCTCATTTTTCAGTTTGTCGTATAAGATATGAAAGTAAAAGACAAACGTTATAAAAAAAGTGGTTTTCACAAGTTTACAACGAAATGTGTTTATGCGGAGACGATTATTTTTATTTCTATTGGACAAAAAGAATGTATAATTGAGAATGGGAAAGATAAGACATATAATACCTAAAGATGCCGCAATAGCCATGATCAAAGGTTTGATCCAGAGGAACCTGAAACACAATAGAAAAGAGATTAAAATATTAATTATGTTTTTCTTTAGTGTTTTGTTTTGGTCATAAGAATATTCTCGTAAGTTGTCAGATTATTAACAAAACTTTCGTACGTTTCTCTCGAGGAGTCTGGGCGTCGTTGATAGAGTTGTTAAAGCCAAGAGCAAGTAAGAGTCACCTGGAATATAAAAAAACGATTCATATATTCTGGATATCATAATATACTTTCACGAATGATGAAAGGAAAACGGAGAAAACACACACGACTGCACATCATCGTACTTACGAATCATAAAAATGATAAATTCCATTGAAATTTTACCTTGCAGACCCGTATCGATGTTGGCCTTCCACGGAGAATCCCCTGCAAATTTTGGATGTGCCATCAGTTCCTATATAGAAAAATACAACAAAAGTTTACATATACTATACTTTTATAAGTATGTACCTTTCCACTATATTTTTACAACAAATCCTTTACCATTCATCTTTTCATCATTTCCCCATCAAATGCAAACAAGAAAATTTAGAAGTTTGTCTAACGATAAGGTTTGAACTTTAAATTATCATTTGATTAGTTAAAAAATCTTTTCCCATGAAACATTCCTGAATAATCCAAACCCATGTCAAAAACCTCGTGTATAGCAGACAGTAGAAAAAGAAGATGTACAAAAAGAGACAAATTGTCATTTTTTTCTATATACACTAAAAACTGATGGCTCATGCCGAACCTCTCGGGATGAAGTCAACGAAATTTTATTAATCAAGTGTGGAAAATATATGTAAATCACCGGCATCATCATTTACCTTTAGATTTACCTAGATTGTCTTGTTGTATAGGTCATTGTCATTTAATAAACATGAACAAGTGTGTAATTTACCAATTGATGTGCGCAAGTAGAGTACAAAACATTTCACATAATTTATTTTGTTGGTTTTTTCCTAGTTACAAGCTGTGATTTCATACATTATATTTGTATTATTTTGTGATTGTAACATGTAATATGTACATTGTACAGTGTCTCGTGGAGAAAACAAGATTGTCTAGATGAAATCATGAGAGAGGAACAAGAACACTGAAATTCCAATGAAAAATGAGAGAGAGAATCTCAAATTTCAACATGTTTTCATGGGAGGCGACTCGTGCAGAGAAAGAATTTGCATATAGGAAACTTGCCAGTTCATGCTCATATTGCTTATCCAGTTCAACTGAAGATGAGCCTCTGCAGATTTCGTAGCCTATTGTGATGGTTGATGGTTGATAATGGATGTGGGAGTCATATATTCCGATGTATCTGTATAAATATTTAATGGGATTGCTAAGGTTGTACATATATAGGTATACTTATTCGTAATTAACTCACTTTTCCTTTTTACTCACATCCACCGAGTCTCAAGTATATACAGTACAGACTGACATATGACAAAAATAATGCTCTTCTTCAGTGTAAGTATATATACATACTTGTGCTTGTATCGCTACTGTCACTTCTCGATTCTCGACAGTTGTCCTCTGTTTTGTTCGAGTGTGAATGTGTTCCTAATGTTAATGATGGGTTTCGTGGGAAATGTTGTTTTTATGCACACACCATCACAATATATGTACCTACATGAACACTATAGTGTAGGAAAAGCCGCTTATAAGATGAAAATATGAAGATGACACGTCTAATATTCCACCTATCTATTGTTGTTTCATATATATAATTATCATTTTGAATACTTTGTGTCCACATTTCCGGTTCTTCTATACATATATACGATATATTCATGTAAGTACTCAAGCGGATGAAATAATTGTCATCGTGCTAATGGCTTTTTACTTTTACGTAATTTCCTTCTCTACTCATCACATCACAATAATGTTTCATTATGTCATTATTGAATTACGAATATTATTATTATTCTCACATTGAACATGATATTATTACATTACACATTACATTTATACCACACATTAAGCTTTATCTCTCTCTCTTCCTCTCTCGCTCTCGTTCTCTGTTATTGTTCATTGTTATTCCCTTCAAACCTTTTTTCTGCACGATAGTTTCCGCTCTCAAACTGTATATATCTTTCTATTTCGTATCGCTACTCACAACTCACAACAATCGGTACTTTAGAATTAGCATAAATATTTACAAACTCATATCTTGAGCTAATTTATTTTATTTTGTGTATTACTGTATTAGTATACATACATTTTCCTTCAGAAAAATTTCAACACTTCCACATTCTGGCACGTACTTCATCTGGCATTTCAAATTTCAAATTCCAATTTCCATCCAACTCTTCTTAATAATGATCAGGAGAGGACCTGGCTTTAAAATTCATAATTCGTCTCACGAGACTCAAAAATGTTAGCTCATGTGTGTACTAAATATTTGGGAACAAAGAAAAAGGAGAAAACAGGACGTGGTGCCACAGTCAGTGGGAATAATAATGATATTAAAATAAAAACTGGATCATTCTCCATTTTTTTACAAATCCAAAAGATATGTTTGATATTTGATTCTCCTTGCGTTTTTTTTTGTTTTCGGTTGACTGAACAAAAAAAAGGCTGTACAAGGTTGGATTTTTAATTTTGATATGATTTCACTTTCATTTGATCGGATGGAATCTCAATTAAAAATAACATGGAATCCACATACATGAAAATCAGAATCAGACTGAGACGGAAAAAAAATTGATAATCCAGTGTGTAATGTAGATTGCTTTTGAAGTGAATCGATCTGGATCCCTTTAAGCATTAATAATAGCTTGTAATAATGATTATGTATACAAAATATATATCTGTAAACTACAGACTGTAATCCATATAGGAAGATGTTTTTAAATCTATTGTTTCAGAGGCAGCTCTTGATCTTTCCGTCTTCTATGTACTTCAATGCTCACTCACACACACCGACAGCAATGACTACAGCTCTCAACATTTTTCCTTTTATTTTCAAACTACTTACTGCTATATGACATAATACCATAAAATATAGATACCTAGTCTAACGTAAGTAAATGCGTTAAACAGCACAGAAGAAGAATGCAAGATGAACGATGTGTGTGTGTGTGTTGTGTATAGACTATACAACTTCAATTCAACAAAAACACGGGGAAAAAATGTGAGGATTATCCTTCTCTGTGTGTCTCTTTACCGGCCAATCATCGTTATTGGCTAATGAGCGGCTCGAGTCTTATTTTCCTCTAAACTCTTTCCACACAACAACAACAACTTGTCCACAATCTATTAAACATTCCCCCAACTAACATGCACAGATATAACTTTCCGCTTGACTACACTACACTACACTATACAGCCACATCATCGTTTTTTAACCCTCAATTTGAAATTCACTAAAATTCCATTATCCTCATCCCTCTATATTAAAATCTATACGGTGTACATTTTACTCACGCTCTTTTCCAACTTCCAACTCGGAAAACATTTCTATACAACACGGACAAGTCATTAGTCTGAACGTTTCATTGGGATTTATATACAGATACGATATATACTGGACACGAGATGAGAATCTAACAAAAAAAAAAAACATCCATCACCACATCCTTAAACTAACTGGATTTCCTTAGCTTATATGTATGTATATGTATGTATGTAGCTTTACACAGATACACAGAGGATTTCAAATTGAACTAGTCAATTTAATAATACATTCACAAAATGGACCCAAATCTTCCTGAACAGTAATGAAAATGAATTGCAGAATTCCCTTGGATATTTTTTATTTTGACAGAGTTAATGACAGTTCTTTTTTCTTTTTTCTTTTTAGTTGTCTGTGTAAAAGGTGAAAGCTAAAAACCTACCTATTTTCCTTATCGACCGTCATCATCGTTCGTTTGTCGTCTATTCAATGTTAACTAGCAAAAAATGTCTTGCGGTCACATATTGTGGTGCATATAAAGAAATAAAGAAACACCAGAACTGTGAAACAATTGTGAAATGAGCTTCGGGTATTCGCATTAATTACGCCCTTTAAATAGCTCATTTTCCTTGTCATATAGTGCTCATCAAATGTGGTGATGTGCTAAAAAGTGTAGGATAAAAGTGAGTAAACTTAAGTATGAGGAGCTTCATACCGATATATCTGAACTTTTTGATGCACTGTTTTCAAGTTCAAGTTTAAATGTACATTATCTCTCCGTCATTTTTCCTAAATTTGCTTGAGGTTAGAAGCTTGAATAGAAAACCGTGATGATAGAGAAACAAACCATAAAGAAAGTATTTTCTTTTCGTTGTTGTAACTCTTTATAAACTCTAAAGCCTTCACAATATCCATGTACAATGATGTGCCTACATTTATTTTATTGGATATTACATGAGAGAGAGAAAGAGAGAGAGAGAGCTGGGAGAGGTATACTAAGTAGTAAAATTTGATGGTTAAATAGCCTTTGAAAAAAAATCCAGTCCATTAAAGTTTAAAAAGGGTAATCATGTCATGGAGTATGGAAACGTTTAAGTCAAGTATCAATTTTGTGCACTTGGGACATGGAGAATACATCCAATTACAAGAGGAAGAAGACAACACACCCCCTCCATCATTTCATTCCATTCTGAATGCACTTGAATCATTCTCATTCTCATTCTTATCTGTGCAGATAGATACTATAGATATACTGTTGCTCATTCATAACATAGCCAGAGCCCTATGGCATGCGCCTTCAGATCTTATTTGATTCGTAACAACTTGAGAAATCTTATCACGTCACACACACACACACACACACACACACCAATCCATCTAGACCCTAGACAACACTGAAATAACCTAACAACTAATATACAGGGAAAATCCCCCTTTATAAAAAAAAATATCCCGTTCCTCCAGGGCATTTTGATTCTGATCGTGATCGTCTGGACTCTGGAGAATCTGGATTTTTATCTTGACATACACCAATCCGTCTTTGTCTTTGTCTTCGACTTCCTCAATCTCCAATCACAATCTCCTTGTCAAATTAATGATTTTTATCATTATCATTTCCAAGTAAATTAAATTAAATAAGTAAAAAAATGACAGATGAAACGACAAACATGGATTTTCTTCATTTATTCCAACTCATTTCCGTTCAATTGAGAAATTCCTTTCCTGTATTAAAATTTGGAATATATTTGAGAGAGAGAGAAAGACAGACAGAAAAGGTTTGTTGGTGTTGGTTGTGATTCTACCCGACCACAAAGTATTTATGATAGTCAACTAATTTATATGCTAAAAAAAAGTTTCAGACTCCCACAACCTCGTCCGACGAATCTGATTAAAAAAATTAAGAGAGTAATGAGAGGGAAATGAAAGGCATGTATTGAATGGAATATGAAGTGTAGTAGGTATATAAATTTGGATTATGTGAGTGTAATCAGCAAGAAGAAACATTAATTTGAGCACCTTAGGGAATGATGTTACGCGAGTTAAACGAGTGAGCCTTTGAATTCTGATAGACGAATCCGCTGAATTGAATACAGAAAAAAGTGAGCCATGCGGTGATGGTGAGGAGAGTGAGCATCCGCATTATTAAGAGTTTTTTGGACATTCAGAATTGAGAATAAAAGCTCGGGTCAGATTCTCAGATTCTCAGTCAGTAGTCAGTGAGTACTACCAAATAGTAATAGCTCTTTTGTAATGTGATACAATCCGTGTAGTGCAGTGCTTTGGTTAAGATAAGAAGCGCAAAGGAAGAATAGAACAAGAAGGATAGACGAGAAGACAAAAAAAAACAGGTTTAATAAAGATATGGTATTATCATATTAGCATACATGATGATTGTAAATATCCATAAAGTGAAAATTTACGATATCCATCCTTTTGAATTCTCTTCATCCCATAACTTGATTGAACATAATTTAACTTAAATGTCCTCACGTTGTGTATTTACATTTACATTTAGTGAACATTTACATGCAACACTTACTCTCGTTCTTCTCTCTCTCTATCTCTCTTTCTCTCTCTCACTAAAATATATTACTTCATTATCATAGACACCATTCAGCCATTCAACAAACGGAACACCATTCAAGACTTTTTGTAAAAAAAAACCCATTTCAAATTATACCATTTAGGGAAAAACATATCAGTTACAAATGTCGATACTTAATCGATAATAAATTTCATAAGATACTTCTCAATTTCTCTCAAGTTCATTGGGAATTCTACTTGCATAATAAATTGACCAGTGAATCCGTAATGAATCCGTTTAATTGACAAACTGTGGGTTTGATTTTGTGGAAACTGTTGACTGCCGACCAATGTTTGTGTATTAGAAAAACTGCTGACTATGGAAATAAGTACATATAGAAGAAGAAAATATTACAAAAATGTTTGTGGAGAAATCAGCATGGAAATTTCTATCTGTATATTTCTAAAATCTAAATACTGACAGTTCTTTCTCCCTCACCAGGAAAAATTCTTGTACTCTTGTATTGTACATTTCATATGGATTTAACCTCTTTATTACTTTAAATTTTTGGTTTATTTTTTTTTTAAATTCCCTAGCCAGTCAGTAACCAAAGAAAACTGACAAAAAAGCCACAAAATCTAACTGTCTATTTGGTTTTGTTTATTGCAACCAGTGAGCTTACAAATATACACTTAAATGTGTGTGATGTATATCTTCTCAAAACATATATATGTTAGGGTCTATGTGTAGATTCGGATGATCTAAAGAATGGCCGGATAATTTGTAGAATGGCCGGATAATCTATAGAATCGCTGGATAATCTACAGATTGTCCGGATAATCTGTAGAACAGCCGGACAATCTA